>CAJZBQ010000034.1:352500-545050 GCA_914767885.1 Blepharisma stoltei | reverse complement strand
AACACCCTAACACCCTAACACCCTAACACCCTAACACCCTAACACCCTAACACCCTAACACCCTAACACCCTAACACCTAACCCTAACACCCTAACACCCTAACACCCTAACACCCTAACACCCTAACACCCTAACACCCTAACACCCTAACACCCTAACACCCTAACACCCTAACACCCTAACACCCTAACACCCTAACACCCTAACACCCTAACACCCTAACACCCTAACACCCTAACACCCTAACACCCTAACACCCTAACACCCTAACACCCTAACACCCTAACACCCTAACACCCTAACACCCTAAACCCTAACACCCTAACACCCTAACACCCTAACCACACCCTAACACCCTAACACCCTAACACCCTAACACCCTAACACCCTAACACCCTAACACCCTAACACCCTAACACCCTAACACCCTAACACCCTAACACCCTAACACCCTAACACCCTAACACCCTAACACCCTAACACCCTAACACCCTAACACCCTAACACCCTAACACCCTAACACCCTAACACCCTAACACCCTAACACCCTAACACCCTAACACCCTAACACCCTAACACCCTAACACCCTAACACCCTAACACCCTAACACCCTAACACCCTAACACCCTAACACCCTACACCCTAACACCCTAACACCCTAACACCCTAACACCCTAACACCCTAACACCCTAACACCCTAACACCCTAACACCCTAACACCCTAACACCCTAACACCCTAACACCCTAACACCCTAACACCCTAACACCCTAACACCCTAACACCCTAACACCCTAACACCCTAACACCCTAACACCCTAACACCCTAACACCCCTAACACCCTAACACCCTAACACCCTAACACCCTAACACCCTAACACCCTAACACCCTAACACCCTAACACCCTAACACCCTAACACCCTAACACCCTAACACCCTACACCCTAACACCCTAACACCCTAACACCCTAACACCCTAACACCCTAACACCCTAACACCCTAACACCCTAACACCCTAACACCCTAACACCCTAACACCCTAACACCCTAACACCCTAACACCCTAACACCCTAACACCCTAACACCCTAACACCCTAACACCCTAACACCCTAACACCCTAACACCCTAACACCCTAACACCCTAACACCCTAACACCCTAACACCCTAACACCCTAACACCCTAACACCCTAACACCCTAACACCCTAACACCCTAACACCCTAACACCCTAACACCCTAACACCCTAACACCCTAACACCCTAACACCCTAACACCCTAACACCCTAACACCCTAACACCCTAACACCCTAACACCCTAACACCCTACACCCTAACACCCTAACACCCTAACACCCTAACACCCTAACACCCTAACACCCTAACACCCTAACACCCTAACACCCTAACACCCTAACACCCTAACACCCTAACACCCCTAACACCCTAACACCCTAACACCCTAACACCCTAACACCCTAACACCCTAACACCCTAACACCCTAACACCCTAACACCCTAACACCCTAACACCCTAACACCCTAACACCCTAACACCCTAACACCCTAACACCCTAACACCCTAACACCCTAACACCCTAACACCCTAACACCCTAACACCCTAACACCCTAACACCCTAACACCCTAACACCCTAACACCCTAACACCCTAACACCCTAACACCCTAACACCCTAACACCCTAACACCCTAACACCCTAACACCCTAACACCCTAACACCCTAACACCCTAACACCCTAACACCCTAACACCCTAACACCCTAACACCCTAACACCCCTAACACCCTAACACCCTAACACCCTAACACCCTAACACCCTAACACCCTAACACCCTAACACCCTAACACCCTAACACCCTAACACCCTAACACCCTAACACCCTAACACCCTAACACCCTAACACCCTAACACCCTAACACCCTAACACCCTAACACCCTAACACCCTAACACCCTAACACCCTAACACCCTAACACCCTAACACCCTAACACCCTATAATAAAGAAGGAATAAATATTGCACTCGCTTGTAGTAAAGCTAAAATTAGTTACTTCAAGTTTAATTTAGAGGAAAAAATATTAACCAAGCTGGACGAAATAATTTTCTAATAAATAGGTCGCATTTAATAATCTTTTGCTATCAACTCTTAAAATTTTTTATTGTTCAATCTATTTATAATTGAGAAACTTGCTTAAAGCAAGATCAAATTTCCAAAGCTGATTTAGTTAATGAGCGAAGTAAAGGCAACCTTTATGGCGAACAGCTCTTGACTGATTTAAACCGCATCTCTATTTTATTATATATACTCTTGAAGGGTATTTTTCCTAAAAATTAGCAAGTTTAAAATTAAAACTGATTGCTAATAAGAATCTTTTGAGATATAGATAGATTGCAATTATGTGATATCACCATTTATATAATTACTTTGTTTAAGGAAGGATCTAAAACCTCTGGTGAGCGATCAAATTACTGTTAAAACGCTAACTATGACCAAGGCCCTCATTACAGAAGAGAACTCTCTCCTTCTCTCAACTCTCCAGGAGGCAATTCGTCAAACTTTGGCTAATCAATAGAGGAATCTTGACACTCATTCCAAAAAACTAGAAAAATAAACGGAATTATATTCTATCTGCTGACAAAGGAGCTAATTTTTGTCAAAAAATTGAATCAAAAAGCCTCAGTTTCCATGAGAATAATCAAATAATATTAAGTTTTAGCACTGCTGCAAATTATTTCACCTATTTAGAAGGAAAATTAGCTGAAAAAGTAGAAAAGGATTTTGAATATAAATCCAATGAAAGACATAGCAACTATTAGTGCAATGCCAAGGGAAGATAGGCTCAGTAGTCAATAATATAGAAGCTAAAGTCAGGATAAAATTATAGCTATGCTGGATAAGCTAGAAAACAATTTTTATTACTTTAAAGAAATGCTTTTAAATAAAGTGAAGAAATTGGACAAATGCTTAAGGATAATGAGAAAAACAAAATAATAGTCTCAGCGCAGGAGAATTGTTTAAAAATGATAGGATATTGAATTATATAAAATCAGCAGTAAATGCAAATAGTAGTGAAATAATTTCCCAAGCTAAGCTCATTTCATTCAATTGTATCTTCTCTAATTTGTCTAAAGGATTAAAAGGTATTTCATAAATTTTGCTAATTACTGCATTTATATCTTTATAGTCTAAATACCACTCTTTTATATCTCATTCAGCCATCTTGTGCTGAATATTTGAAGCACTGCATTTAAGTATGCTTTCCATATCATCGTCTTTAGCAATGTCAAGAACCTTTTCTTCAGCATATAAAACTTTAAGAATTTTAGTGCATCTTGCTTCTGCTTCACTAATCTGGCAAGAATGTTGCAGAGGCAGTTTTAAATTCTTAATGATTTTGTTTGCGTTTATAAATGCATCAGTTTTGTGCTTATTGATAATGTCTTAACTGATTTCCAACAAGACAAATATTGCATCATATCCAATCATATAGATTCATAAAATGAGTCTCCTTAATGTTAAATAATATTTTAATTATTCATATAACACTAATAGTCGCTTAAACTTGGAACTTCTATAAAAATCTTTTCAGCATCTTCTACATTGTCTTCGATTCTATGATTTTTTTGATCAATTTTATCGTCATGTTTATTCAAAACCCATTCTTTTGCGTGATACACCAATCCTCCAATCAGCCTAATAATAATATTAGCCATTCCAACCATAGCTATAGCTATTAGTGCATACATTTTCTTTTCTTCAATTAATTCGTATAGACCATAAGCAAAAACACCATTAGTTGAAATTCATACAAGAAGCCAAAAAGCTCTGAAAGATTGGAAACGGGCAATTTGTTCCCTTTCTTTTTCAGTGATTTTTTCTGGGTGGCTATTAGAACAGTCATGAATATTGCAAATCGAATAAACCATGCAGATATTAACGAGAACAGGTATCAAAATAACATAAAAAGGGATGCTAAAGATGATTTCTAGGTAGAAAAGAAGGTTCAAGATAAATAAGCCAGACGCTGTAAGAAATGCTGCAAAATATACCATTGAGTAGCCTCCATCAGGCTGCTGAAATCAGTAGCCTAAAAAGAAATATACACTCACTATAGAAATGCCTAAAAGAATGTAGCTCATATACGTCAAGCATTTATCAGCTTTCTTAGTCCTCCCTCCGTGAGCGAACAAAAAAATCTTGCTCGCTCACGCAGGGGTTAATTTTTTTTCGAAATTAAAAAAATCCCACTGCAAAAATTGGAAATAAATATTAATTAATTTGTAAAATCTATGCTTTAAAACGCAATTTTTTTAAATTAAACAGAATTAGCTAGAGATTTCATGATATTAAATATCACTTATATATAAAAATTATTCTACTAAAAAATTTTTGCTCGCTCACGGAGTATGGGTTTTTGAGCAAATTAGGGATTTTTCTAATGGTTTTGTTCACTCACAGAGGGGGGGAGTTAGGAGAAACTCCTAGAGAAAGAATCAATACATGTTCAAGAAGCAGCCCATAAAAAATCATAAAAATATCTTGCACATGATCATTATCAACCCTCGTCCTCAATCCTTGGGCGAGAAAAACAAAAAAATACCCCACAATGAGCCAAGAAAAAAAGAAGTTTGTAATAAACAATATCATTTGCAGAGCAAATAAGATGATCCTATATCATGGATGATTGGTTTTGCATCCAAAAATCAAGTAGGATTTTTTAAGAGACTCTAGTAAAATGAACCAAGTCCCATTGATTCACTTTCTCCTTGTGAGCATAATCTTGTACACTTTATTTGAGACATGAATTTTGGCCTTTGACCTTTTGACAAATCTTAGGGTGTATTTTTGTTTCCTTTGCATGAAAAGAGATAGGCTCAAAAGTCTATCGACTGAAAGGTAATAATTGGAATTTGCAGCGTCAATTTCTTCAGGGTTGCAGATGGATTTAAAATGAGTTTCTAATAGAATGGGCATGCTTAAAGCTTTCCATTGATAAGCACTAAAGCAGCTGGGGAGGCTTGAGATGTAGCCGACAACGCTTTCTAGGGCTTTATCGAGCATATAAATGGACTTATACTCTGCTACTTGTGCGTAACGAAAGATATCTTTTCACTTTTTTGTATCAGGCTTTAGCTCGCCAGTGCATCCGGCAAGATTTTCATCAGCTCGAAGAGCTTTCCACATGTAGATTAAAGCATTTTTTTGGGGCTTCACTCCGGCATCTAGCAGCATGACAATTCGGGGGTTGATATGCTGACAGAAACCTCCAAAGAATCATAAATGAGAGTTTAGTTTTCCTAACTTCCCATTTTAGCCTGAACTATATGCTTTATAAATTTCTTTATCTTATTATAAAATATTATTTTGTCTAACTCCCTTTAAATTGGACGAGATATAGGTAAATTTTGATTTATGGGAAAATTAACCCTTATTTTGATTTTCGATAAAATAATTTTAATGTAACAGCTTTGACTCAAATATAATAGATTTAATGTAATAGAATCCAATTTTAACTGCTGCCAAGTTGGATTGATAAATTTTCTTAAATAATTTTCTAAAGCTAACTCACTCCTTTTAATTGGAACAAAATAATGGTGAAATTCTATTTTTTAAGGAACAAAATTATAATTTTATAAGTAAAAATATTAATTTATATTTGATACCTATTTAATAAAAATTTAACTAAATTTGTTCGATTTAAAATAGAAAGTGAATTAGAATAATACGATAATTTTTATAAAAATTATTTTACGAAAAAACATAAAAATTGCTTTCACAGAGAAAACTCGATATAATTTCTTTCAAATTTACATTAATACCCCTTTAAATTGGAATAGAATTTTTGTTCCAATAAAAATGAAGGCGGAGTAAATAAAAATTAAATAATATTGCATTCAACTTATATATACTATTTTCATTGCTATTTTTAAATTTGTAATCAAAGCTGGGCGGATTAAAGAAAAAAAGAGCTTACAAACGGATATCTTAAATCTTAAGAAATTGAAATCAAAGATTTTTAAAATGTGTCCATCTTTATTTAATTTTATTTTAAATAATTATTGAAATTTATAGGAAAATTTTGTAAGTCTCTCTTAAATCCCTTCAAATTTGATAATAAATTGTTCATATTTAAAGAGAAGGGTGAATATTTTTCTTTGATGCAAAAAATTAAATCAATCTTGCGCTCATTGCCTCCTTCATCTATTTTTAGCCAGTTTCTATGCATAAACATATGAGCGAGCTCTTCATCGGTTTGTGATTCCGCAGGGTTTGTCATAAAGTATTTCAGAGGAATTTTATTGTTTTCTTTGCTTAAATTAAATTGTTTTTCTATCAATGATTCATCATAATAAACATTATGAAAAACACTTCCCATTAAACTATCATTGTCTGCTGATTTCAGCTTCTCTCTACCGTCCGCTATTGCTATGCAGAGAACTGATAGTCCTTTATCTTTGAAGTTCTTTACATTTTTTACTACTGAATCCATTGTTGCAGCAAAATGTGACTCTTCATCAGGCTGAATAAAAATCCCGATTACCACTTCGCATCCGATTGACTCTCGGCTTTTTCGCTTATATTTTTGAAGAAGGCCTAGCTCATCAATGCTTTGCCCAACGAGCTTGAATCCATTGACGTCGTCAAGACCCCACATTTGAGCTTCTCCGTTCCTTTTTCTTCTTCTTCCCATGTGCTTGTTCAAGAAAAAAGGCTGATAGTCGCATCAATACCCATTTTGTGCGTCCATGGTTATCTATAATTAATCTTAAAATATAGATAAATTACTATCAAAGAAAAGATATATATCATCTGAATAATTTAAATTTTAACTAAAAATGGACCGTTCTAAATTCAGTTAATGAAACTCAGAGAAACTAGTAGTAATAGCAGCTGAAATAAATAATTTGGGGCATTTTATATTGAATATGAAAACTGCTGTTTTGTAGTTTTAATAAATTTAATAAATATTATTTTTCTCTTATTAATAAGCTCTAAACACTTTTTTCATATTAGATTTATAATATCGCATCCTTTGCATTATTATGCTATTAGAACTTTCCTCTGCATGAATAAAGCATTTAAATATGAACTATTTTAAATTGCATTATAGATATTTTATTTATTCATACTGTCTCTAGTTATTTAAGGCTTTTACATACTAGATCCTTGATTTTGCATTTTGCATCTACATACATTTCAGATAAGACTGAAAAATTACTGTTTTTTAAACTGAGCTTAAATTAACTTATTGATGATTATTACTTCTTATGATTTTTAGTCTATCACAATTATCACTCGATTTAATCATTATACTTTTGATGCATACTATATACTAGCTCATTTTCGCTTCCTCTAAAATTTATCAGTCTTTATTATGCTATGCTTTCTATATTAAAAAGCTATTTCAGATATTATCTCCATAACACAATTTGGCATCTTTATTATAAACCTTATAAATTATAATTGAAAATGATCTAGCACCCGGCCAATCTCAAAATGAGAAAAATTGTGCTTTCATTGCTCAAGCCAAAATCGGCTAAAATAGGTCCATCTACCAGTTGCTTGCCTTGAAACATCAGCCTTTGGAGACATGGACTAATCCCTTCAATCTCTTGGATTTTTGCTTTCAAAATTTCCACAGTATCATTTGGATTAGCGGTTATTTCAAACGTAGCCCCTGATAAGGTTTTAACATAAATAACAAAATTTTCAGATCCTTGATTTTTGATAGAGCCATTATAAGGATTCAAGGCAAAATATATTATGCTATCATCCTTTAAATTTATATCCGACACTATTTCCTCATCAGCTAATTGCTTTCCATCAAAAACTAGCACTTGTTGAGCTTGTAGGAATCCTTCTTGTTCAAAAATTTTGTTTTTTACTTGGGCAATATTATCATTTTCCTCAGCTTGGATTGTAAATAACTGGCCTGCTAGAGTTCTAAAATTGATCGATTGGCTTACTGATCTTTTGGCTTTTTTGCGTGGCTTTGATTGAGAATTTGCTTTGTCTAACTCCCCCCCCCCCCTCCGTGAGCGAACAAAAAAATTTTGTTCACTCACGGAGGGGGGTTAATTTTTTTTTTTAAAAAAAAATTTATATATAAATTTTATAAAAAATATATTTTTTTCGAAATTTAAAACAATCCTAATTTGCAAAAATTGGGAAGCAAATACTAATTTAATTTGCAAAATTTATGTTTTAAAACGCAATTTGTTTAAAATTAAACAGAATTAGCTCTAGATTTCATTATACTAATTATCACTTATATATCAAATTTTTTTCCATTAAATTTTTTTCTATTAAAAAAAATCTTTGTTCGCTCACGGAGGTGTGGGTTTTTGGTCAAAAAATGGTGATTTTTCTAATGGTTTTGTTCGCTTTTTTTTGATCGTTTGTTTGGATATTGATCTTTTTTAGATGATTCTATTGTTTTCTGATTTTGTGATTTTTTGCTTCTATTTGGATTTTCTGAAATTGTTTGTTTAAGCTCTTCGATTTCATTAGTTAGTCTTTCCACTTTGGCTTTTTCTTCATTTAATTCGTCTTCAATGCGACGAATTTGTTGATTATTCATTCCAATAGCTTGTTTTAAAACTTCTTCTTTGAATTTGACTGCTTCTTCGATATTGACTTTTACTTGATTTTCTCTTTGGATGAGCGGCAATTCGCTTCGGAATTTGTCTATCAACTTTTTGAGGGCTAAGTTGGGGATTAATGAATGAATTAATTTATTTATATTTAGATATTTTATTGCAGAGGCAAAGCTAAATGCACTAGGCCTTAATACCGTTATGATCCACCACTAGCGATGGCAAGATGGCTTATCTTCACATTTCTCACCTTTCGTCTTCGTAAGAATATCAGTCTTTAATGCGATTACGCCCAATTAGCTTGCATCTCCTCCCTTGGAGTCTGATGAGCTGCAGACTTGTTTCTATCTGACTCAAACGATGCCTCTCTGCCAACTTTGAATGATGCAGAGACTCGGGAAGCCTGCACTGTCAAGTTTTCGTACCGCACCTTGATGCTGGTCCATCTTCAGCCATCCTAGCCCAGGAAAAGGTCTGCTGACTTGATGGCAGAGCTTGATTTGATGAAAAACTTTGCGTCGGCTTGGTATAATCTTCCCTGGAATAAATTAACTTAATAAAAGGCAGCTCTTGCTCGGATGAGCTTCCAATTCTGTGCCAAAACTTTTATTAGTTGAGGTTAATGAGTTGTGAAGAAGCCTTTCATTTGTGACTGGACTTCTATGATGTCCTTTTTTAAGTCATAAAGTTATTGCTGATTTTTCATAAGTAATTCCATCAGCAGCTACAACTGGGTTTGTCATAAGCTCATGAGTAATTGGGCATAAATACTCGTCTAAATAAACGATTTCTTCTATTGACATTATATTAATTTATAAATATTATCAATTGCCATTATATTATTATATAAAAATATAAAGGTATAATAAATATTTGAAATTATATGTATATTTGTATATTAAAGGGTTATACAGTTATATTAATTTACAATTAGAAAGGATCATCCCATCCAGGCTCAGGAGGCTTTCCTCTCTTTGGCACCTCAAGTGAATCTCTTGCTTCTTCTTGCTAACTCTTTATATAAAATAATTTTATAAAGTTCGTCTATTTTCATTAAAATGAATTTTTTTTAAATTTGTTAGGAAACAAGTAAATAAAAATTACAGAAATAAAAGCGGTCAAAGTTTGCTTATTCCTCATCGCTTGAAAAATTTCATTAGCAATGCTTGGAATCCCTGGAATATAAGGAGCCTTTATTTGTTTACTGAGAATGCTATCCCAATTGACACTATTAAAATAGTTATGACCTTTTATGATCTCTGTACTAGATCTTGGTGCAGGATCTTTATCAAGCAAAACTTCAATAATCTTTATAGTTTTTAACGATTTGTTGATTTTCTGAGGAAATGCCAATCTATTTTGAAGTATTTTTTCGTAAATTTTATAAGGTTCTTCATCTGAATCCCCGAAAGGCACAATTCCACATATAAATTCATAAGCCATGACCCCTAGACACCAATAATCAGCTGATACCCCATATCCTTTCCCAGTGATGACTTCAGGTGCCATATAATGAGGCGTCCCCACAATTGTATAAGTCCTCCCTTGAACAACCTTTGCAGTCCCAAAATCAATGAGTTTAGGATACCCTTCTTCATCAATGACAATATTTTCTGGCTTCAAATCTCTATAGATAATGTCTCTTTCATGCATATGTTCAAGAATTGTAAGAATGCATGATATATAAAACTTTGCATTTGCGTCATTCATTATCCCAATTTCCCTTAAAACGTCAAATAAATCTTTCCCTTGGACGTATTCTTGTAAAAAATAAATTCTTTCATGATCTTTGAAGGTCTTCACTAATTTCATGATTAAAGGATGGTCAGTTTGCAATAAAATGTGTCTTTCAAGAAGCAGGCTGCTATAGAGATCGTAGGCTCGGATTTTATCGCGGCTGATTGTTTTTATGGCATAAGGAAGTCTTGTGACTTTGTGAACGGCAAGAAATACGTTCCCAAACATCCCTTTACCTAAAAGTTTTACAATATGTAAATCTTTTAAAGTAATTTTGTCGTCTTGAAGCTCAATACGCTTTAGTAGCATTATTCTAATTCCTTCATTAACAAGACTTAAAAAATCTTCTTTGCTCAGAACCCAAACATGAACTGGTCCATTTGCTCTTACAGTTGCAGTTCTTTTTTCCTTCAATATTATAGATCTTTCCCCAAAATAATCGTGCTGCCCTATTGTCCTTATCACAGCATTATTTTTAACAATGTCAACTTTTCCTTCTTTCACAATATAAAATGCATCCCCAGGGGCATTTTCATAAAAAATCACTTCTTGGTTTCTAAATTCTCTTATATACACCTTATTCACCAGTGACTCCAGCTTTTTAAAAGGCAAAGCTTTTAGCAGCTGAACATTTCTCATAATGCTCAAAATTTCATTTCTCGAGCTAACTCTACTTAGCTGTCCTCCAATGCAAGACTCAAATTCCTGCCTGCTCATTTCTTCAATGTCCACATTTCCGTCTGCCCTCAAATTTTCTTCATAAACTCCTTCGGGAGGCGCTCCTAGCTCTATATCTCCTATACAGCTCAGTGCATTAAACCTTTTTCTTGACTGCTCAGTTATTAAATTCCCTTTAACCACAATTCATAATTTCTGTCCCCTGGGAGTGCCTCTAGGGATGACCACATCATTTGTTTCAAATGATTTGCATTTCATTTTGCTTACAATGTCTTCTTCCTGGGCTTTAGTTAAGTTTTTCAGGACTGGGCTGGCTTCTAAGGCAATTCTTTGGGAGTTTTTATATATGATTTTTTGTAGTTGATTACCAAGTGCTCTAGTAAGGTCATCTCTGCCTAAAGACAGTAAAGTTGCTTTGGTTACTACAGTGATGGTGGCTGTTCTCAAGCTATTATAAAGTAACGCTTGCTCCCCAAAATAGTCTCCTCTGCTCATTTGGCGGATCAGTTTCCCTTTAATCGTGCAGTTTACTAATCCGTCTTTAATTATATAAAACAAACTCCCAGGGTCGCCTTCAGTTACCACTCTTCTCCCAGGCTCAAATTCCTGATGTGTCAAAACTGCTAAAAGTGCCTCTTGCTGGCCTTTATTTAAATTTTGCAACAAAGGTACACTTTCAATGAACTGCTTATTTTCATTATATCTCTGGGCATTTATGGATTCAATAGCATTGCGGAAACTATGGCGATCTATACCCCACAGCATAACCTTATCAATCGACCTGACAGTGCTTGTCCTTTCACATTCCTGCATTAAGGCCATCTCTCCAAAGCTGCTGCCTTTGCCTAAAACCCCTTTTTGAATTCCCTTTTCTACTACCTCACATCTTCCTTTGGAAATAGTGAAAAAATGAGTAGCAGCTCCTCCTCTTGAGTAAATGACTTGTTGAGGCTCTAATACATAAAGCTTCATATGAGAAATGACAGCTTCAATATTATCCTCTGAAAGACTCTGAAATATAAAGTGCCGGCCTAAGGCTGCCCTGATTTCTTTTTTGTCTTGGGTTGTTTTTGGGACATCTTTGATGATTGCGTTAGAAGCTTCGGTTGGGGCCATAGTATTACCTTTTTGGTAGGATCCTCTTTTCTTCCTCGCCTTTTGTTGAGCTGCTGGGCTTAGTTGCATTTCTTCTTCAAATAGCCCTCCTAGAGAAGTAAGAGAAGCGGCTCTGTTGCGTAAAAATGGATTTGTTTGGCTTTTAATTAAGGGAACGATTGGAGATACGGTTTTTGGAGCATTTTTCTTGACTGCGCAATTACCCATTATTCAAGTAAAATGGATTTTAAGTTAATAATGAAATATTCTTGGCCAGTTATTAAAATAATAAAACTCTTAAGTTTTAACTAAATTTAATGCGATTTAACTCATAGAAAAATTTTAATAATTATAAGTGCTTAATTAAGCAAATCCTATTGCTTAATTACTGAAAAAGTAAAGTCTACGAATTCAATTTATAACGTGAGCAAATTTAAATATAATTGGTAAATTAAACAGTGACTTTATTACTTTAAATTCGCGATAATTACTTCTTTAAGCATTTTTCTTCTTCCTTGGAGATTTTTTTGACTCACTTTCTTGCCTTGTTTGCTCCAGTTCTTTTTCAAGTGCTGCTATTTTTTCTTGCTCTTTAAAATAATCATTCTTTACACTAGCATGTTCATTTTCCAAAGAATACACATACTCTTGCAACTCATTGAAAGCTGTTTTATTTTCCTCAATTTTTAGTTGTGCTTCTTGGAGTTCTATACTCATTTCACTAACTTTCGCATTGAATTCTTTTTTCATTACCTAAATAACTTTTACCTCAGTATTATCTAAAACATCTTTATTTTCTATTTGATATTTTTCCAGCAATTCTTTGTTTATTTTAATTTCTGTCTTTAAATTTTCAATTTCACTATTTTTTTGCTTTAAATCTTCGTTTTTCTTTTCATTTTCTTCTTGCCATTCCTTTTTCAATAAAATTAATTCTTCTTCTAGCCGTTTGTTTTCAGAAACGATAAAATCCAGATCTTCTAAATCATACGATGAGGCTTCAATATTTTGCGATTTTTTAAGTTCATCGTAAATTTTTTGCAAGTTTGTGTATTCAACTTGCAAAATAAACAGTTCATTTTGAAGGCTCCCACACTTTTCTTCCCATATTTTTTCTCCCTCTAATGAATCTGTTCCATAAAGTTCTCGGTATCTGTTTATACTTTCTTCTCTGTCTGATATCAGCTTATTTTCTGCTTCCAAATCGATGATTCTTTGTTTAAGTTCAATTAGTTCTTCATTTTTTGCTTCTTTATTTTCTTCTAAAAGGCTGTTTCTTTTTTCTTGGCTCTGTGCAGAATTTTGCATGTCTTCGATTTCCTTTTGTAAAAAAACAATTTGTTTTCTTTGCTCTTCATAATCTGCATAAAGTGCAGTATATAGTGACTCAAACTGTTCAGCTCGCTGAATTTCTTCATTTAGCCTGGCATTTTGACACAAATAAAATGGCGACGACACCGACCCGTCCTCTCCCGGAACTGAGGCGAGATTGGGGACCTTGCTGCGGCCTGAAGCCAATCCGCCCAGGGAAAGGTCTGGAATAGGTACTGGTAGTTTGAGTCCGGCTAGGTTTCCCTCCCAGTCCAGCAACGACGATCCTAGGGTCTTCCCGATAGGACACGGGGCAAAAGGGTTTTTCCTCTAGGGACCGCTAGTGCCAATTTGGAGGGCATGGCAGGAGCCGACAAGAGCTAAGGAGTTAATTCTTAGCTCTAACCCTAGTCTGGCGACGTGAAGCATGGTGACCCAGTCTGCCTACTTCCGGGATAGCATGACCAAGCCCCATGACCGGAAGGAGCTGAGTGGTAGCCTGTGGCACTTAGGTGCACACTGGGAGCAGGGCAAGGAAAGCAAGCGAGGCGTCCAAAAGGCGGAAGAAAAGGACCTTCGGTCCTGGCCGGGAACTACTCTATAAATTTAACTAAGACTAAGACTAGCCTGACATTTTGCTCTCCATACTCTACTTGCATATCTTTTAATATTTTGGATTTTTGGACATACTCATTTTCCAAACCGGAATTTTTCATTATGCTTTCATTATTTTTTACTTCTATTTCATATAGCTTTTCTCTCACTCCCCCCCCCCTTTAAATTAGAACAAAATATAGGTAAAATTTTCCACTTTTTTGGTAAATTACCCCCCTTTAAATTGGAACAAAATTTAATTTTATAATAAAAAATTTTATATATATAAATCATAATTTTTATGTAAAAAGTTTCGATATAATTTAAATGTTTCTTCTTAACTAAAATTAAAAATTTAGTTATATCCTGCTCTTGTTTAAAGAATAGAGTATAAAGAGCATCTTATTTAAATAAATTTATTATTCTTAATTGTAAATTTTTTAAAAACAATTTAATTTTGTTTTTAAAAAATTTTCAAAAAAAATTATTTTTTTTGATAAAAATGATATTTTTTTATATAAATAGCTTTGATATAAATTCAATACGAATTCTTTACAAAAATTCAAAATTTACTTATCTCTTGCTTTATTTTAAAGAATATAGTATAAATAACATCTTATTTAAACAAAAATTAGCACTTTGATCGATAAATTTTCTAAAATTTTTTGTTTTAAATTTTTTTTATCAATAAAAATAATAATTTTTGTGTAAATAGTTTTGATACCAATTAATATTGGCGTATTAATTAATAATAAAATTTTAGTTATATCTTGCTTTGTTTTAAAGGATAAAGAGTAAATAGCATTTTATTAAACAAATTTATTAATCTAATTCGATAAATTTTTGAAATTGTTTTTTTTAAATTTTATATAAATTTTTTTTTTTTATAAAAAATTTTATAATGATTTTTTTTTTAAAAAAATTTTCTTAACCCCCCTTTAAATTGGAACAAAATTTTTTAATTCCAATTTAAGGGGGGGGGGAGTCAGCGCAATAATTTTTTCCTTTTTCTTCTGAAGTTTTTCTCTATAAAATTCTTCTGAAATTTCTATACATGCATTCATATCAGTTTTTTCTTGAAATTCTGCTAGGTTTTCTTTGAGTTCTTTATTTTCTGATTCCAGTTTTTCTATCTGGTATATATAATCTTCATTTTGAGACTCGAGATCTTCAATTTTTGTGTTTACTACATATAAATTTTCATCATTAATAGGCTGAGCTTCAAGTTGAGAAATTATGCTATGAAGCCTTTGAATTTCTTTTTCTTGTGATTGAATTAATAAATTTTGCTCACGAATCTTGTCGCCCATGTCATTTATTTGAGACTCAATCCCGCTCTGATGCTTTATAAGCAGCTGGTTTGCTTTTTCCAGTTCTTTTCCTAGGTTTTCATTTTTTGCTATTTCAGATTCAAGTTTATATTGCAATTCTTTAACGTTTTTAGTTCAATTTTCGGTGTTATTTTCATTTGTGTTTTGAATGCAATCTAAAGTGTATTCGAGAAATTTTATATGAGACTGCCTACTTGCTAACTCATCTAAAACTTCTTTTTTTGAGTCTCCACACAATTTAAGCTCCTTACTCCTATCCCTTTAAATTGGAGCAAAACATCTTTTTTCAATAGGAAAATTTTACAATAAAAATGCTAATTTTATATAAAATTGGTTGTGACATAATCTAATATTTAAACAATTTTCACATGAATCAATTAATTTTTTATTTAATTCTCCATAAAATTAATTTAAATTCAAATTAATTATGCTCAATTTATAGTTTTTTAAGACAAAAAATTATATTTAAAATATTTCTCTATAAAATTTTTTTAAAGAAAATTAATCCTCCTTTAAATTGGAACAGGATTTTTTTGTTCCAATTTAAAGGGGGACTTAGCTTTTTCATTGAATTTTGACTGGACTTGGTCTAACTCTGATTTCGTCTCATCATTCATTTGAAGCAAAGTACGAATTTTTTCATCGTACTGCTGCTGCATCGTTGATAATTCTGCATCAAAAGCTCTCTTTGCTCTTTCTTGCTTCAAGAGATTGGCTGAGTTTTCTTCTTTTAATGATTTGATTGTCTCTTCTAGAATTCTCATTTGTTCAATGTTTTCTTCCAGCTCATCATAAAAGACCTTATTTTTAGCCCTAATAAGAAATTACCTCTTCATTTTTGCTTTCTTGTTCTTTTTGTAATATTTTAAGATCGCATAATTCGTTGTCTTTGGCTTTTAATACTTCCTCATAATTACTTTTCTCACTCATCCACTTGTTTAGCAAACAAAACCTTTAGCTCGTTAACATAGGGTTTATTAAGAAAATCCAATTTGCTAGTTTAATATAATAGGATGAAAGCTCTCTAAAAACTAATATAATTTTTTGGGATTTCGATGTTATAATTATTAATTAAGATATAGTTTATAAAAATAATAAAAAATTTTTACCCACAAAAAATAGGTCTTTTCCTAATGATTTTGCTCACAAAATTAGAGGGAAATCAGTGAAAAGTTGATTCTAAATGGAACTTACTTTTAATTTTTCTATAGCTAGCTTCATTTTTATCTGCTCTTCATGCATTGATTCCTCATTTTCTTTGAGCTTTGAATTAAGCTCTGAAACTGCTTCGATTTCTTTTTCCTTCTCTAGAATTTCATTTTTATTATCTTTGCAGGTTTCTTGGAGATTTTTTATTTCAATTTTATTTTTTTCAAGAGATTTCTCATATTTTTCGTTTTTATCTAGTATTTCTTTCATAGCATCTTTAAGATTTTCAAAATCTTCTTGGAGATTTTTTATTTCAGTTTTATTTTTTTCAAGAGATTCTTCATATGCTTCGTTTTTATCTAGCGCCTCTTTAAGATCACTAGATAGGCTATTTATTTTTTCTTTATAGTCTTCAACGTCTGCTTGCCATTGCTCAGATTCATCTTCTTTTTTATTTAATTCAAATGTAGAGGAATGAAGCTCCTTCAGTGCATCGCATGCTTCTATATATTTCATTTCCATGATTTCCAGCTTTGCGACAATTTCAGAGTTCTCTATTTTTAGGTTGGAAATTTCTGCTGATTTTTCTTCTCCTGAGGTTTTTAGTAGTCCAAACTTGCTTTCCAGCTTCTGATGAGATATTTTGGATTCTTTATATTCTTCTTCTAATTTCTCATATTTACTTCTTTCTGAATCAAGTTTTTTATTTAATTCTTCAATGTCTTCTTTTAGCCTTTTATATTCTTCTTCTAAATATTTTTTCGATTTTAGTTCTGTTTTCATTTCTTTGATGGCTGAATTATGCTTTAAGCCTTCGTTTTCGTAGAATGCTGCTTCTGTGAGTCTTTTTGTGGATTCAGTTTCTAGTTTGTTTTTAAGCTCAAAAATAATCTCATTGGCTTTTGATAATTCGGATTCTAAATGCTCAATATCACTTTTATTTGCTTCGTCTTTGCTTTTTTCCAAATATTCTCTTAGCTGCGATTCGAATTCTAGCAATTTGTCTAGTTTATCCTCACTATTTTCCAACTTATCTGCTAGCTCCCATTAATAGCAAAATATATTTTATTTCTATCAAAATAATGCTAAAACCTAAATAAAATTAATATCCCAGCTTTTTTACTCAAAAATTTAATAATAAATTAATATATAAAAATGCATTTTTCATAAAATGGAAGAGTAAAACATCTACCTGAGCATTAATTTCATTGGTAATCGTCGTTATTAGGTTCAAGCTTTTTTCTTTCTCGCTATCTAGCTGCTTTAACAGTTTGCTATGGTTATGCCTCTTTACAATTTCTAATTCTTTATGCATTGATTCATATTCAACATTCCTTAGCTCAAGCTCTCTTGTTATTGTAACTAATTCTTGTCCCAGCTCTTTTGCCCTAATTTCCATCTCAAAGCACTTGTTATTAGTCCTCTCTAAGTCATCCTGAATAATTACTTTGCCTTCAATCACTCTTTTCAACTTGATTTTTAAGTCTTCAATTTCATCTCTCAAATTGTCTTCAATTTCCTGGCGCTTTACAGTATTTTCACCTTCAATAGTTTTTCTCTGGTGGTAAATTTGTTCATTTAAGTACTTTATTTCTACATACATTCTTTTTATATCACTTTGGGCATCTGCAAGAGCCTTTCTCAAATCATTATTTTCTTAGACTTAGAATACTTAATTTAACTCACCTCCAGATAGGCCTCAAGCGTGCAGGGCAAAAAAAGTCCATTTTTCCTCGGCTTTCGCTCCCTCCAATTGTGCATCAGGCCTGCCAAGAAAGTTCGCTCGTAAAGCCTTAACAACTTTCGACTTGGCGCGTTGCCTTGCTCTGTCCGATTTTCCTCCATAATCTGTTCGACCTAAGGTTCTGCCTTTATCGGGTAGCAGAAAGATGTAAAATATGATGTCTCTAGGATGCGAAGTAAGAAAATCTTCGCCATTTCTTCCCTTAGATAGAAGTTCATTTGTAAAATCCTCGCACCATAATATTAAAATTTGGATAAAGGAGAGAAAATTCACAGAGTGAATTTCTTCTCATCCGAAGCCATTTTATTATTATCAAATCATTATTTTCAATTACTAAATTTTCTATTTTTTTCGGCTGAGTCCTAGAGCTATCAGTATGGTGAAAGGCTTCGCATTCTTTTTCTTTCCTTTTTAAAGCATTATAAAAGGTCATCGCTCTTTCTTTTTCTTTTTTATATTCTTCTTCAAGATCTATAGAAAGCCTATGTGTTGGAGAAGACCGCAGTGAGCTGACCCCTCGATAAGGCTTGACATTTGCTGCCTCAATTTTTTGATTAAAATTTTTGATTTCTTTTTCATAAATTTCTCGATCAGATTTTATTTGAGACTCAAGGCGTTGGATTTCTTTGCTCTTTATAATGTTCGAAGTGTACAAAGAATCTCTTTCTTCTTTTAAGGAATTTATTTCATTTGTGAAATTTTCGTATTGAAGTTCACTTTCTCGCGACACAGCAGCTGATGAATTTTGCATTTTGTGCTCGAGCACAGAGACAACGCTCTTGTGATTCTCCTCAAGTTTCTTTATCTCTTGGGTGAGTTCTCATAATTGCGCATCTCTTCTATGAAGCAAAAAGTCTTTATCGAAGAGATTTACCTTACTCCCCGTCTGTGAGTGATAAAAAAATTTTGTGGGGGTTAATTTTTTTTTTAAAAGAAATTTATATATAAATTTTATAGTAAATTTTTAAAAATCCTAATTCGAAAAAACATTAGTATAATTTATCTTTTTGAAATGTAAGTTATTTAAAATAAAGCATAGACTTCATTATTATAATTATATCAAATAATTTTCATATAATTTTTTTGTTCGCTCACGAAGGATAGGTTTTTACCCAAGAAATAGGGATTCTTGTTTGCTAAGGATAGGGGGAAGTTGGAGCCAGATAAAGGGGATCTATTGATGGCTTTTTTGTAATTTTTCTCAATATCAAATTTTGGCATGCTTGGAGAGTGCCTGAAAGCGGTAGGGGTGCTTTTTCTTGACCTCTGGCTTGATGGTGGCCGCGATAAGCTCGACTGCTTTGATTTATTCATTTGTGAAAATATTTTTAAATTATAATTCCTTTTACATTCACAAGATTTTAGATAAATTTCAGCTATTTTAATTAAAATTACACCAAATTTAACTTTTGTATTTCCAGTTCTTTGTTCTATCGGGGCTTAACGATTTAAATCGAGAAACAGATACCATAGACCTTAATAATGATCCTCTGCTGCTTGATCTTGTTTTACTTGTAGAGTTTGTCAGTCTGAGTGAGGTTGATCTCCTTTTGATATTTTCTTTATAAAATTCATTCAGGGCTTTAACATTTCAGTTTGATGAGTAAGGGCTTCGGTCATTTCTTGACTGAATTGGCTGGATCCTTTTCTTTTTTGAACGAGATCTGTTTAGCTCATCATAGTATACATAGTGCCTGGAATCGTTATCTGTATTTTCGACTTCTCCTAAAATTACTTTGTGGGAGATAGCTCTCGGTAGCTTAGCTACCCTACTCTGCTTTGGCAGATTTTTAACGCTTTTTGAGCTGATGTGCTTTAATTTATTTTTCCTCATCAAATGTTTCGGTGGAGAATCAACTATTGAAAACGAATCATATAAAGGTATGCCTGCATTTACTGTATCTAATAAGTATTCTGATAAAATAAACGAAAGCTTGGTGTTCAAGTACTGAGAAAGGTCTGCAGACTTCGATTTCGAAGGCGATCTTGGGTTTTTTTGATGTCTCTTAGGATTTGGAGAATGGAAAGAAATGGATTTCATAATCTAAAGTAAATTTCAATTTAGATTTTAAGGGATCAAAAGTAGAATATATGCAGTCAACTATAAGTTAAGGGCACTTTGAGACCTCCTATTATATTTTGAATTAATTGTCAATATAAATTTAAGAATGAATAAATATTATTATTTTGAGCAAAACTTTTGACATTAAATAAGCTGGAGCCTATAAAACTTTTAATAATTAATAAAATCATAATATTTATTCATAAGCTTAGTCAAGCTAAAAATTATGAAATTTAGATTTTATAGGTACTTTTTTTCGTAATTTTTTTAAAAATTCTGATGGATTATTTTTTTGAATTATTTACTTCTAAGCAACAGTTATGCATAGATAATCTCTTGCTCCATTAAGAAATTTCTCAATCTCTGTCATTACCCAAAAATAATAAATAAATTCTCCTTTAAAACTTTAGCCATTTTATTGGTAATCAATAAAAAAAAATTTGGCAGCAACTCACTTCATAACTTATAAGGTGACCATTATATTACAATTTGCAGGCTCTTTAAGTTACAGTATTAAATCAAAGCATTTTTATTGACCTTAAACTATTTCTGTGTAATAAAAGAATACTTATACTTATTATTCTTTTTAACTTATGCAAGAAGAGATTTGGGCTCAAAAAAATAAGAAATAGAACACACAAATAGGGCATCATTATATATATTTACGGCGCTTATCCAATTTAGCAGGAACTCTTGAAATCAACTTTATAAATATTTTAACTGTATCTGAACAAGCAAATGAGGATTTGATTTTAATTAATACTCATTACAAAAATTAGAAAAGATTTACTCGTGATAAAGAGATTGACTTAATATGACTTGGATACCAGCTATATTTCAATAGAAAAATTAAATAGAAACATGTGTAACAGTTCTCATATTTATTTCTGACTTACTAAAAAAAACCATTTTATCTGTGCATTTTAAAAATTTTTTGGAAATTTATGCTTTATGATATAAATTTTGTTAATTATTATCATGAAAATTTCCAGAAAAGAAACTGTCTTTTTTTTAAATATTATTTTGAGCGCTATAAAAAGGACTGCTATTTCTCATAGAACATTTGTTCAAGTGCAAATCCAGCAGGTACTTGTTGTATATGATCTTCTGACAATGGATGCAGCAAATTCTGGTAGATTTGTCATGTACTTGGGTCATATGAAATTTGACTGCGTGCTTATGTTTAAATTCTTTTTCGCACACAGGACACTTCACATGCTTTTCTGCCTGCTCATGAACTTTTCCTATGTGTTGATGAAGTCCTTTTGGCGAGATGAAGTCTTTCTTGCATATATGGCAGTGGGTTGAGTCCAAGTCATTGAATGCAGGCAAAGGGAGCTGGGTAAAAGCCATGCCTATTGCTTGATTTGCTGTTTCCTGCTCACCGGCTGAGGAGCTCTTCGTATGTATGAGGTCATTGATCGTTGTGATGCTGTCACTATTGGTGCCATTTGAAAATTGGTGTATTAAAAGAGCGGCTCCTAATAATGATAAAAACTAAGAAATTTTTGCATAAAATAAAAATTTATTTATTCATCAAGATTAAGGATCAGTTCTATCATAAAGAAACAATAAGCTTGCATATTAAAACCCTCGTTTTACCGAGAAAATTTACAGTCAATCAAACGGTAAAAAACATTTTTTAATCATAATAAAGATAAATTATGCAGTAGAAATTGCCATTCTTTCTTTAGGAAAAAGAACTGTTCTATTATTAAAATACGAAGGCTTATAGCTCAGATTGAATAAATATTAGGCTATTTTGCTGTAATTTGTGTCAAATAATTATATATGAGTTATAGGTATCAAAATACTTTAAGGAGCACACTTTTTAACAATTTTTCTGGAGCATAATAAACCGTTGTTTTTTTAGAAAAAGAAATTTAATTTTTATTTTGATGACATCAGTTAGTGTCTTATTTGCTGTCATGAGGTATTACATTGTCGGTTTATTCTATTTTTCTTACTGAGAGCAGGAGTTTTCATTTTATTGAAATCCTTGCTTTTATGTGAATTTGCATTTTTATAATAGAACAATTCTTTTTCTAATAAAGAAAAATTTTTTTGCTGGGTAATTGGGCCTATCTTTATTATGAATAAACAAATTTTTTTTCCCTTTTGATATTACTGTAAATTTTCTCGATAAAACGAGGATTTTAATATTCAAGCTTATTTGTTTCTCTATGATAAATTGATTATTTATCTTGATAAATAAATAAATTCTTATTTTATGCAAATATTTTAGCTTTTATCGAGTTATTTAGCCTAAAAGAGCTACTTCACTGCTAAAGCTTAACTCACAATTACAACATTTAAATGAATTTTTACTTTCTGTTTTCTCAAAGGCATCTAAAATGCATGGTCTTGGTAGCAGTCAAAAGCTGCCGATAAAGGAATGTCTTTGCATTTTCTATTATTACCTAAAATAAATTTATTGAACCACTACCATTAATGTCAATTCAAACTTAGTTAATATTTTCTTATGTATTAATAAAAAAGCTAGTCATATGGAAGACCTATTTGATAAGATTTAACTTCAGAATTCTTATGCATTTTGCAAATAAAGACGTAACCACCACAAAAAATATATATGAAATATTTATTTTAAGCTGAAGATTTTCCAGACTAAATGATAGATTGACAAACCGCGAACGTACTGAGTGAGTTCTAGGGCTCAGTTGCTTCATGTCTTGGGGCTAATGTATTTTCTGTTGTTGATAGAATTTGAAAAAATGTTTTTTAGTTTTTTGGAAGTATGGAAACTTTTATTGATTATGGAGTTTATTTTTGTGGGTTGGCTTTTAAGATATGAAATTGATCGGAGTAGCTAGTTTATAAGTTATCTATTGCGTAATCAGTGGTATAGGTGGCTAAAAAGTCCTTGATTTTGAATAGAAGTCTTGTAATTAAAAATATAAGCTGTAATTGAAAAGACTGAATTATTACTATAGATTTCACCTGCCAAGGCTTTAAAAAATTCCTTGCAGCCAAAATAATCATAGATTCATTTTTTATTGGCAATTTGCTAAAAGAGTTGAACATTTTCAATATTCTTATAAAAGAATTTAATAAAACAGTAAAATATTTCGCTTTTCATAATCTATAGTCAATTGTTTTATGATAATATAGTGTATTGTACTAATATTAGGAGGGTCTCTACATGTGGAACGCAATTCAATATTAAAGCAATTCACTATAAAAATTTGTTTATATTTTTAAATTATTCTGATTGAATTAATCATATACATTTTGTCTGTTAAAATAGAACAGAAGTTAAGAAAAAATCTTATTTTTAAATTTGTTGGTATTTTACTAAATTTTGCAGGTTTTTGTAAGCATATTTTTTGGGTATTCAATGAGACCTATGCGTTTAAGCATTCTTTTTGTTTTTAAAATGTTTAAATCGCAAATTCAAAATTCATAATTTTGCAACAGTCAATAACTTATTCTGAATATTTACACTCAAAGGAGGTTCAAGATCGAATTTGATCGAGATGTGAGGACTTAAAAACAATGGTTTGTTACTTATGACACTTAAATGCTTAAACTTATTGAATAGATTTGCATTCTTTTATAATTGACTCTGATGATTTTAATATGCATGAATCTATTAGATCAATAAGGGATGCTATTTTTAAATTGCAATTGATCTCAAACAGTTATTTTATATTTCTATTTTAAAAAGAGTTAATAATAATAAGAAGTGAGGTCTTGATTTCTTTAGAGGGTAAAGGACTGGGATATAATAATACTAAAAGATCTTAATTAGCATAATCTGCTTAAATAAAGCTAAATAGCTGGCTTTATCCCTTTTAACTATAATTTGCATAAATGAATCCAAGTGATCGGTTAACTCCTATGAAGTCTAAATCAAGCTCAAAACGAATTCTTTCTTCAGAAGATCCATTTTCTTTTGACAGAAAATTGAATTTTTCGTCTGAATCTAAACAATCGCGTAAAGAAACCAAACTCAAGCTTTCAACTTCCTGTGAAGAAAATAATTCCTTAGTCCTATTTAATCAAAATGCTTTTTGGCTGAGAATTCTGTTTAAAACAATTTGAAAGGATCTTTAATTTTTTTTTATTTTAATTAAAATAAATTTTATAATGCAGTTATTATTAAATAAATCTTTGATATAAATTTTAGTTTCCAATAAAACACATAATTTACTAACAAAATTTTCAGAGGTGAGCTAGAAAATATTTCTCTCTCCAACGATCAAAACTTAAAAATCTTAAAAGAAACCCAAATTGTCATCCTGGAAATCGCACAAGCTCTCAATCCCAAATCCAAATACAGCCTCAAACTCTCTCCTCAAGAGCTTGCTCTAGATATCTTGAATTTATCATCAAGAAAAGGAAAAGCGAATTCTCAAGAAGCAGACCATTTGAGATCTCTTCTTTTAGGCTTAAACGAAAAATTGAAAGCCTTCCAATTAATTGAGTTGCGGCTTGAAGAATTTCGGAGCCAAGCACTGGAAAGCCTCGAAGAAAGAGAAAACCTTGAACGCGCTATTGAGGAAACCTCTTTTGATATAGAGCACAAAAGAAAGCAGCAGGATGAGTTCTTAACTAAAATTAGAGGAGAAAGAGACAAAAATGCCAAAGCGTTATTGGAGCTCCAAACTAAATTTAAAGAGAAATGCAAAATAGAGGAAAAGCTAATAAATGAAAACGAAATTCTTAAAACAGAAATAGGCAAATTAAAAGCAGAAGCACAAAACTTTGAAAATATGCAAGATATGATCGGAAAACTGAAGGAAAGGATACAAGTGGAGGAAAATAAAAGGAAAGAACTGAGAGAGCTCTATAAAGACTCAATAAACGAATTTGACAACAAGTCTAAAGAATATGATCGTGAAATCAATAAGATAAAGACGGATAATGCAGATTTATTAAAAGACTTGAATAATTTGAAGATTGAAAGGCATGGGCTAATTTCTCAAAACGAAAACAAAGAAAACCAAATATTGAACTTGCAGTCAGAAAAGCAAAAATTCTTTGCAGAGATAAATGGATTAAAAGATCAAGCCGCCAAGGCAAAACAGATGGAAGATCTCGCAAAAAAATTTCAAGGAGAATGTGCTTCTCTGAGCTCAAAACTAAAGGACATGGCTGAAAAACACTCAAGCTCTTACCAAGAACTAACTAAATCCCCACTCTCTGTCAACGAACACAAAAAAAAATTTGTTCGCTAGCAGAGGGGGCTAATTTTTTTGTGAAATTTTAAAAAAATCCCAGTTCGCAAAAATTGGAGAGGAAATATTAATTTAATTTGTAAAATTTTATTTTAAAATGCAAGCTGTATAAAATTCAACAGATTTACCTAGAGATTTCATTACGATAATTATAAATTATATAAATAATTTTTTTTTCATATATTAGACATTTTTTGTTTGCTCACGGAAGGTGGTTTTTACCAAAAATTGGTATTTTTTCAATGGCTTTGCAGGGGAGGAGTAAGCAGAAAAATGAAATTTTAGCAAAAAATAAAACTCTGTGCTCCGAAAATGATTCATTAAAAGAAAAAATCCAAAATCAAGACTCCTTGCTTCAGCAGTCAGAAAACGGTCTAAAAGAGCTTTCTTCTCACTTTCTCGAAGTTGAGCAGCAGCTAGTCTTACAAAACGACACAAATTCTCTTAAAGAAGAAGTCAAAAAAGTCCATAACTCAGCCAATTCTGTTATAAATAAATTATCCAATGATATTGAAACAATGGGCCTCTCCTATCTCAAAAACGCCGAAAACAATTTAGTCCAGCAAAGGGCGCTTAAAGAAATGAACTCAATAATCAATGATAATGAAGCTGAAATAGAAGCACTCAAAGATGTCATCACTGAGCTGAGAAAAAACATCCCTGTATATATCCCAGTAAAAAATGACCCAATAGATGCAGCTATGGCTGATTATGTAAACACTAGGGACAGACCTTTAGATATTCCTTTCATAAGAGAAGATGAAGGCTTGTATTCCTATGGGACAAAGCGCGTATTTGTAAAGCTTGAAAACGGGAAACTTATAAGTAATTGTTATTTAGTAAGAGTTGGAGGAGGATTTATGCTCATTGATAAGTTCCTGGAAATCTATACTATTCAGGAGATAGAAAAATTTGAAAATAGAAAGAAAGCTGAGGCAAATGAAAAAAGAAGAAGCTTAATGGGAAAATTTGCGAGCTCGATAAGTATTTCTTATGTAGTTAACGAAAAATCTTCGGGAAGGACAAGTTTATCACCGAGAAAAGCAACTAGCTCCTCTCTCCGTGAATGAACAAAACCATTAGAAAAATAGCTATTTTTTGCCCAAAAATCCACCCTTTGTGAGTGAACAAAAATTTTTTTAATAGAAAAAATTTTTATGGAAAAATTTTTGATATATAGTAATAATTACTATAATGAAATCTAGGGCTAATTCTATTTAATTTTAAACAAATTACTTTTTAAAACATAAATTTTATAAATTAAATTAATATTTGCTTTCCAATTTTTACGAATTAGAATTTTTTTAAATTTCGAAAAAAAAAATTTTTATAAATTTTTTCGAAAAAAAAACAAATTAACCCCCCCTCCATGATGAACAAAATTTTTTGGTTAACTCACGGAGGCGGGGAGTAAGATTTTACAAGAAGCTCTTGGTAATGGAAATTCAAAATTTGCAACATGCTTTGCTGTTCAGAGAAGAAGTAATTCAAGCAGATCGCTAATTCAAACAGCAAGAGAGCCAGAATCTCCAATAAAGCGAGCTGGTACAAAAAAAGGTACTTTTTTGGATAATATTCAACGGTCTCCTTAATTAAATGCATAAACATATAATTTTCATAAAGCGCACTTACATATCTTAGTTTAACTGGATTTATAACATTTAATGTCCCTTACGAGTGACCGTAACAATATATATACTGGTAGCATAAAGGAGTGTTTTTCTGGTACGATTAAAAAAATGAGTACTCTGAAGCTTGTCGAATTCTATAAAAAAATAAATTAAAATGCTATTTAAATACAAAGCTAACTCCGCCTATGGTTGATCAAGGATGGGGATTTAATATATAAAATAAAAAATATTATTATTTTTATTGTTTTGACAGTGTTTTTTTAAATAAGAAAGGTTGAAATAGACTATTAAATTGAGAAATTTTTAGTTATTAAGGCTAGGCTGATGACTAAAGCACTTCGAATGATTAATTACGTGCAAATTATAAAGAAAACCCGTATAATTACTCTTAATGTGTAAATGCAAACTATTAATTTTCATGAATTATAATAAATATTTATCTAATCTATTGATGTATTGCATATAAAAATTTGCAATATATGAAAATTGTTCGATCAAGGATGGAGGCTAATTTTCCCAATCTGTAGGGTGAGGATATCTTTCCCAATTAATAGGATTTTTCAGTAGAATCGTTCGATCAAGGATGGGGAGTAAGGATAATTTTTTGGAGTATAAGCCACACGAAGAAATTCTAAGGGTTCAATTGGTTTTGAATCTAACAAAATCTTTAAAAGATTCGCGTTCAAAAAATAGTTCTTCTATATGGCATCAACACATCTAAATAATAGCAATTTTTTGAATTTATTAAAACAAATAAAATTTCAACTTTTATAAATAATCAATCATCATTTAATGTAAAAATAAATCCTCAAATAGCATTATTTAAGAGGCATTTTTTCAGCGTTTTGCTTACTCCATAAATTCAAACAAAACTTTTCAATCCTAGAAGGCTGGAATAAAAGATCCAAAAAGTTATAATAGGACTTGAGCATATTATCTTTTTCAGCTCCATAGCAATAAACCATAAAACATACAGTGATCATAAAAATACCAACCTCTACTCTATTTATATCAATATTGTATTTCTTCCCATTTACCCTCAGCACGATATCCACGAACCTCGCAAAGAAATAAAGAGCCCAAGTCTCTCTCCTCCCAGGGTCTTCTACGAAAACAGATAGTCCGCTAACGCAGCCAGAGACAAAATAGTTAAAAGAGTCTTCTTTTTTCCTATAATGTCTCAAAATGCATAAAGTCCCTTTGTACAAAATATTCATAAAGGAGGCAAAGCCCACAAATCTCAGTGTGTCAATCGAGAAAATCTTCATCAGGCTCTTCATTGGATGTTTGTAGCCTTTCTCCAGAATAAAATTAAAAATTAAGCTGATCATAGATTTAGCGGCAAGACTTTGGAGAAATGCTTTGATGAAGCCTTTAAAAGCATTTTCCCAGCATGGGCCTTCGTGCTTGCACAGCCTTTCTTCGGACATTGTTTATTATATTAATAGATTCTGTGAGTGATTTTCCAGAAAATTAAATGGTGAATTTTTTAATTACTGTGAGAGTTATGAGGGAAATTTCATAGAGAAGCTCAATATTTCAACTATATTATTGGTATTTGAGTTTAAAATGAGTCAATATTAATTAGATGATCTGTAGCTAATTTAATCTATTTTACCTTCTAAATCTCTGCTATTATTCCTAAACAAAAACATAGTCGCTACACAGCACACCATCATAGGAAACATCAGCAAATTTAGCAAGTCATAATTTCCTTGGTCAATATAAGCAATTATCAGCCCTGCAGCGATTCTCCCTAAAGTCCCACAAAGAGTTACAAGAAATCCTGCATTTAAAATTCCAGTCGAATAGCTTGGCGGCAAGCATTTTGATAGAAAAGAAGTGGTGACCCCATCAGTGAAATTAGTCCCTGATAGCAGCACAATAGCCCCAACTAAGTATTGTATTAGAGAGGAATACCACAAAGAGCTAATCATACTTCCACCAATCCCTGCAACCCCTATTCCAAGCACCAAAAGTCTGGTTTCTTGTGACCCTCTGCTATAATTAGCTAAATATAATTGAATAAAAAATACAGCTAAATACGCAAATCCAAAAAAGGTTCCAACTGATTTATTTTCCCAATTCCATGTGTGCACAAGCACCAAAGGGGCAGAAAGAACTAAATAATCCATCATAAGTTTTGATAAAAAGGCAGCCCAGAGTCCATATCCTGCAAATAGTAGCGAAGATTGGTCACTTTTGATAGGTGATGAAGAAGAGCTTTTGTCAGCTGGCTCTTTAAACATAAGAGCCATAGCAAAAATATAGATTAGATTGAACTTGAATGGGACTTTGAGGTCTCTGCTTCGCTAGTTCGGCGTTCTGCGGTCTGGTAGAGCATAGCCGTTCGAATCCGGGGCCGAAACCCCCGGTTTCTCGGTAGAGAAAAGTCATAAGGCAATTCACTGGCCCAGATGACTGTCTCCACTTCCAACTTAGTGTGTTGCCCAAGCTTACGCCAACTCTGTTCCTTTAGCGTCAGGTCCGTCCTCTGGAGGGCGATTTTTCAATCGGAAAGACTGTCTTTTCGTCGCCTAACTCTGCTCCTTCCCATCCAGGTGATCTTGATAAAAGACTTAAACGCTTCCACGATTAGCGGCTCGCCACCACTATACATCGATTAGGTAAGTCATCCTTGCTCCATTTTGGGCCTGGGCGCTGCTGGCAAAAAGGATTCGCGATTAACTGCCCATGGGATCGACCACAATCCAACGAAATCGAGCTTAGACCTTACGCTTTAAGGCTTCCTGATATTGTTAGGCCAATTCGAGGCTCCAAAAGACATGCCAGGATATGCGCGAGTTACCGTCCATAAGAGGACACATGAGTCGCAGTTACCATGACAGGAAAGGTTATCGCTGTCCTCCATTTTATATATATAGCAAAAATATAGATAAGCCATACTGCTGCCATGATATATCCTGGAGATGTGTGTTTGTTTACTATTAAGCCAAAATTTTCTGCTTCAAAATTCATCCATCCTAGTGCATAGGAGCTTATGGATGAAAATAATAAGCAGCCAGCAACATAATAAGTTGCCCATTTAGTTCTTTCACTTGATTGGGTATGGTCTCCGATATATCTTCGGTTCAAAACTCTAGGAGTTCCTAATCCAAATAAAAATCTGCACTAACTCATTTTTAAATAATTTCTTTTTTTGCTAGAAAAATTAGGATTAAAACAGAAGTATTTTAATGGAAGAGTAAGCGATACCTTCCTATATAAGCTAACTCATAGCCATGCTGGAAAGCTAAAGAGTTAAGAAAGTTCCCGAGCATAGCAAGTATTGCTGAAGTGTATGATGGGTAAGCATACCCAAAATTGCTTCATCAGCTGAACAAAAACAATGAGAACAAAGCTCCTGCCCAATTAATGCTATATTGCTGCCTTATGTTTAAAATTAATTACTTAGAGTGTTTAATTTTTTCGTCCGGATCTAAGGATGGACTCATTCCAATAAGATACCAGCGGGCATTTCCTACGTCACCCGTCTTATCGGGTCGAAGGAATATCCTGAGCAAGTGGTGACTAGTCTCTAATATCATTGAAGAATTGCCTTGCATTTCCCCAATTTGACTCCGGCGTTTGTTCCACCTAATGGTCTCCTTCTTCGGGAATATCCAGCAGCAAAAATTTATGCCTCCTAATTACCTTGGATCAGAGCTCTCTATTTTCTGATGAGTCTCCATGATATTGCGTTCATAGGTATTAAATAAAATTCCATAGGGAGAGAAAGTTAGCAGATCTAGCTTCTCTCGCACCGAATGCCTTTTTATTTATGCTATACAGCATGCCAGATGCTGACTCTTTCAACCCCAGCTGCGGCAAATATTCACTCGCCGAAACACTCAAAATCACCAGATTTCCAATATGCAGGCTTCCACTCACAATATTCAATATCAAAGTATTTTGATCCGTCCTCATTTTTACTATAAAAATGAAAAATTTAAAAGAAATTCTTAATTACTTCTTACTGCAAGCACCTGCCAGCTGGTTTTGGAATTTTTGACACCACAATGACGCAAGATACGAGTTATAATGATAAAGCACTGCCAGTATCACCTTAAGTTTTGCCTTAGTCTCATTGCTGCTGATTTGGCGGAAGCAATCCTCTTGTTCGATTTCAATATTAGCATGGTACTCGTCACCAATTTTGTTGACATAGTCCTTGTATCCCCAGTTGCGGAACTCCATGAATTTTTTAAGCAAGACTTCTGGGCTAGAAATTTGGAGGAGCTGCTCTTCCTTTTTTATGAAATCCTCGTCAGCTGCCTGAGGTTGTGGCTGATTAAAATATTGAGAAGGCATGTAGCCATGAGACTTCCCTTGGTGGCCTGACTGGTAATAATCAGGGTTTGGACTGTAAGGAATATCAGACTTGGCGTATTGGTTCAGCTGAGGGATTTGGGGATGAGGCTGCTGATATGGGTAGTTAAAACGGTCTTGTCCTTGACTGTTCATCTGATTTATTGATTATATCAGTTAAATCCCCCCAAAAATAATTGCTTTTTAATCAGCTTAATTATTAATCATTTTTTTCTTCCTCATTTTCATCGCTCTCAATATTTTCTTCTTCTTTATCAGCATCCATTAAGACTCTTTCGACGATGCTCCAGTTTTCCATTGATTTTTGGTCAGCGTCTTCTCTTTTCTTGCAAATATAAACAAAATGCTGATTTCCTGACTCGTCTCCAATTGTCATCTGGGAAACGTCAAAAGATAAGTGTTCCCATTGGAAATGCTCTAACCGTGTATCAGGTGTTCCATAAGAAATAACTACGTAATACCCTCCCATTTGGAGAACTCTTTGGACCTCTCTTGTCATTTTTGCAACATTAAGATAGGCATGATCTCCACATAGTAGTGCATCTATTGTACTTTTATCAATGGCGATATGAAAATAGTTGGATTCAAACTTCAGATCTCTGACGTCCATGACTGCTCAAGACATTGGAGGCTTATCTATATTCCTTTGACGCATTTGGTCAATGACGACTGTGGAGATATCGATGTTGTATATGTAGTCATATCCGTCATTATACATATCTTCACTGAATTCTGCATTTCCACAGCCTAGGATTAAAACTCTTGCGTTTTTTGCTACAAGTGAGCCAATTATTGATTTAAGAGTAGAATAGTTCTCAAGCCAGTCAAATGTAGAGTCCTTATGCTCTGAATAACGCTTTTCCCAGTATTCTGGATCACCGTAATTCGGCATTTTGAATTTTAATGAGAAATTTATTGGAGATAAATATTAAAAAAGCAAAGATTAGTAATTTTAATCCACTCTGATAATTTTCAGCCTAACTAGCAGTGGTAATAACAATTGAAGAAGCTTGGAAAATAGTAGGTAAGGAATGCTTCTGACAAAATAAGATTGTATACTGTGGGAGCAGTGCCCATAGTTGATTCCTGTATGCAAGTTTTTGATTAAGCTTTTAGCATAGGTTTCAACACTCAAAGCCCCAGCTGAATCACCTAAGCCATGTGATTTCGACATATTGCTGCTCACGAGCCCTGGCTTCACCGTCGCAACATCAATTGCATGGCGGTACTCATACCTTATTGCTTCACTCAAAAAGTGGTCAAACTTCTTCGTAGAAGAATACATAGCAAAAGAAGGTAAAGCCATTTCTTCAATTGACGAAGAAAAGTTCATGATCAAGCTCTTCTGATGAGTTTCCTCATACCGTCTCAAAAATACAGGTATCAGATGGTAAGAAAGCATTGTTTGTGGGTAAACATTGACCCCAATAATCTCTTCTATTTCAGATAAATCTTGATTGATTAAAAACTGTGGCTTCCCTCCAAAGCCTACATTGTTGATTAAAACTGAGATGTTGTAGGAGCTCAGGTCGGCTATGACTTGCTTGTAGAAGTTTTCAGGGTCTCTGTGAGAGTATTTGAAATCAATTGCGAGGTATTTGAGGTCTGGATTTTTAGTGATTTCGGAAATTTCTTTTGTGACTGCTGCTAGCTTTTCTGGATTGCGGGAAATCAAGAGTACTTTGAAGCCTCGTTGAGAAAATTCTAAGGCAAGCCCTTTTCCAATCCCATCTGAAGCCCCTGTGATTGCGACTCATCCGTACTTGTACTTATCAACGTTGATTTTGCAAAAATAGCTTGAGTACACCCACATAATCATCTGATACACAATTATCAGAGCTCCAATCCAAACAAAAAATTCCCAAATAGACATTTATTATTAAATTTAAAGGAGTATATATTATCACTGTTAAATTTATGATTTATAAGAAATTCATACACAAAAAAGCTATTTTTGCCTATTTATTCCACCCCAACCCTAGTTTTTTTTATAATAATTTCTTTTTATATGAATTTGTTGCTTATCCTCACAAAATCCTGTTATGTTGAATTAAAATGGAACAAACTGAAGGTACAAGTAATGTGCAAGTTTTTTGCAGATTTCGTCCCTTCAACGAAAAAGAAATGAATCTCCCAAGTCGCAAGTTTATCGATATATCGCCAGACGCAAAAACAGTCACAGTGCAGCCATATTTAGAAGTTACAGACAAAGTTAAATACAATTTCGATTATGTATTCGACCCGTCAGCATCCCAGTCCATGGTTTATGAGAGGGCAGCCAAACATATTGTGGAGTCCGTAATGCAAGGCTTCAATGGGACTATTTTTACTTATGGGCAAACGTCTTCGGGGAAGACATTTACAATGAGTGGGGTAGATTTAGACGACCCTGAGCTCATGGGAATTATTCCAAGAATGGTATCAACAGTTTTTAGTATTATAGAAAATTCAGATGAGCATTCAGAATTCACTGTGAGGGTTTCTTATTGCGAAATTTATATGGAGAAAATTAGAGATCTCATGATGAATACGAAAGAAAATCTTAAAATTAGAGAGAATAAAGCGAGAGGAGTGTATATAGAAGGACTCACAGAAATTTGTACATCATCAGGCCAAGAAATTTTTGAAATTTTGAAAATCGGGAATTTCAACAGGTCTACAGAGTTCACAAGGATGAATAAAGAGTCATCGAGGTCGCATTCTTTATTCTCAATAACTGTCACACAATCTAACTCAATGGATTTCTCCACAAAGGTTGGGAAACTGCATTTGATTGATCTTGCAGGCTCAGAAAAGGTCGGTAAAACTGGAGCTGAAGGTACAAGGCTTGAAGAAGCTAAAAAGATCAACACCTCTTTAACTGCGCTAGGAATTGTAATTACAGCTCTTTCGGAGAAGAAAAGCTATGTCCCTTTTAGAGACTCAAAGCTTACAAGGATCCTGGAAAATTCTTTAGGAGGGAACTCTAAGTCTCTCTTTTTAATAGGAACAAAAATAGGGTTATTTTCGTTTTGAAATATAAAATTTTTATTTTTATTTTTAAAATATATTTTATATAAAAATTTGTATTTTCACTATAAAAATAAAAAAAAATTTGTTCCACATTAAAGAGGATTAGTTTTTTCAAAAATTGAAATCTTTTCAATATTTTATTCCAATATTAAAGGGTAAGACTTCTTTAATAATAACGTGTTCTCCTTCACAATTTAACGAAGAAGAAACTATATCAACCCTTAGATTCGGAATTCGAGCAAAAATGATAAAAAACACTCCAAAAATTAACAAAGAATTTACAATAGGAGAGCTAAAGCTTCTTCTTGCAAGTGCAAAAGAAGAAATTAAGCAGAAAGACATTAAAATCAAGCATCTTGAAGATGAAATGAGTAAAAAAGGCACAGAAGTAATTAATATTCCAAATATAGACCCAACTGACAATATTTTTGGAGACGAGGATCTATTTCAACCTGAATATATGGAAATAGTCCAAGAGCTAGAAATGATAAGGCAAAAACTGACTGAAGAAATGGAGAGCCAAAGGAGCTTGAAAGAGCAGCTAGACCATATGAAATTCGATAACTTTGAGCTAAGAAAAGAATGTGACAATTTAATAAAATATACCCAACAGCTATACAACGAAAAAAAGCAACTAGCTGAAGAAATAAGTGATTTAGAAGAAAAAATAAAAGACAGAGAAGAGCAATTAGACAAACTTTTAGCAGAAAAAGACTAGTTAATTTAGAGCATTATCGAGTAGTTCCCAGCCAGCCATTTTAGCTTTTCACGTCCCTTTCTTCGCTCCACCCTCTTGCTTGCCAGTCCGATTGCACGGCCTAAAGGCATGCTTTGCTCCCTCCGGACAAGGGCATACACTCGCCACCTTGAGTTAAAGACGCTGAGTCACCCTGCTGTACGTCAACGAGGTTGCTCTTTTCCATAAATTTAAAAAGTTAATAATCTCAGGCAGGATGAAACTACAGCCTAGAGAGCAGCTCCTGGTATAGCCCAAGCACGTTATGGCTCGGGCTCCCAACGAGAAAGAGTAGCTAGTCTCACCAAATAATGTTAGTTTGGCCAACTCCCCAAATGGCAGAAACTCTGCATCATGTGGTTCTGTCACTTGGGGAGTGCCAAGACAACATAATTAGTTCGACCAGCTACTCTTTCCTTTCTGGAAGGATCGGGAAACCCGAGCCATAAAAGGTGCTCGGGCTATATCACTCTGGGAAATTGCTGATTAGCAAAGAGAACGCTCTCTGGCTTTGCTGGGCTACCCATTTCCAACTTCCAAGTTCAATAGTCCATCGAGGTAAAAACTTTCCTCAGAACTGAATCTGAGGTCGGTAAGCCCGACATTGCCCTCCACCAGATCAAGTAAAACCCAGCCAAACACTCTTATCGCGCACTGCTTCCCTTTCACAATTTCCCCAGACTCCTGCCATACTGCAGGTGTTAGAAGGCAGGCTGGTTCTCCACACTTTTTTCTAGCATTGTCGGAAAAAGACACTTATGGAGGTGATTTATCAGCTAATAGCCTAGATAGACTAAAGTTGGAGCAGCAGCTAGTAGAAAGAGATGTAGAGATTGAGATGCTAATTCCTCCTTAATCGTGAGTAAATCATTAGAAAATTTTCTATTATCTGCCCTTTGATTAGCCAGCAAAAAAATTACTAAATAGAAAATGTTTTCGTATAAACTATATTTTAATACAATCATAATAATAAATTTCAAACAGATTGAGTTCGAAAATAGAGTTTTATAAATATTTTTTATATATATTTTTAAAATAAAATAAATCTCTTTAGTTTCAAGCGAATTTTTTTGTTCACTCACCAAACACAAGAGTAAAAAAAAAAGATAGGCTCTGCCGAAAAAATGATAGAAGAAAACAGAAAAGAAATAGAATTCAGGAAAGAAATGGAAAAAAAGAAAGAAAAAGAGATAAAGAAAGAAATTGAGAAAATGGTAGAAATAGAAATGAAGAAAGAAATTCAGAAAATCGAAGAAATGGGGAAAAGAAAAGAGGAAGAAAATAAGAAAGAAGAAGAAATTTTGAAAGAAATTGAAAAGAGAATAGAAATTGAAAAGAGGATAGAAATAGAAAAGAAAATAGAAACAGAAATAAGGATTGAGATGGAAAAGAGGATGGAAATGGAAAAAAAGATGGAAATGGAAAAAAGAGCAGAAATGGAAAAGATAAGAGAAATAGAAATTAGAGCAGAAATCGAAAAGAGGATGCAAATGGAAAAAACGGCTGAAATGGAAAGGATAGAAGCAGAAATAAGGACTGAGATGGAAAAAAGGATAGAAATGGATAGAAAAGTGGAAATGGAGAAAAGAGTAGATATAGAAAAGAAAATAGAAATGGAAATAAGAGCAGAAATAGAAAAAAAGATGGAAATGGAAAAAAAGATCGAAATGGGAAGAATAGAAACAGAAATAAGAGAAGAAATGGAAAAGAGGATGGAAATGGAAAAGATGATGGCAATAGAAAAGAGCACAGAAATGGAAAAGAAAATAGAAATGGAAATCAGGGCTGAGATCGAAAAGAAAATGGAAATTGAGAAAACAATTGAAATGGAAAAAGTCGAAACAGAAATAAGGACTGAAATGGAAAAGAGGATAGAAGTGGAAAAGATGATGGAAACAGAGAAAAGAATAGAAATGGAAAAGAAAATAGAAATAGAAATTAGAGCAGAAATAGAAAAGAAAATGGAAATTGAAAAAAAGATTGAAATGGAAAGAATTGAAACAGAAATAAGGGGAGAAATGGAAAAGAGGATAGAAATGGAAAAAAAGATTGAAGCAGAAAAGAGGATAGAAATGGAAAAGAAAATAGAAATGGAAATTAGGGCAGAAATAGAAAAGAAGATGGAAATAGAAAAAAAGATTGAAACTGAGAAGAGGATAGAAATGGAAAAGAGGATTGAAATGGAAATTAGGACAGAAATGGAAAAGAGAATAGAAGCAGAAAAAAAAATAGAAATGGAAAAGAGGATAGAAATGGAAAAAAAAGCGGAAATGGACAAAAAGAAGAACCTAAAAAACAGTGAAGTAAAGGAAATATTCAGCAAGTATGCAGATTCAGCTAACAAACTCTCAATAATAAGAGAAACAGCTAGCGAAGAAGCTTTTGATGAAGATTCATGGAGAGCTGAAAAAAGAAGCTTCCTTCAACAATTACAAATGAGAATCAACCAAATTGTTGAATTGGAGCTTGCAGTGGAGGCAGCAAAGGCAGAAACACTTAGTTTGGAAAATCTGCTTACCCTCTCCAGTGATAAAACTACTCCTAATACAAAGAAATAATATAAATTTTTAAGAGTCCCTTTAAAGGCTGGATATATTTATGGAGTGTTTAGATAGAGTTGTTTAATAAAAATTTTTGGACATTAGGATATCTTCTCTAAAAAAAGGTCTATCAAACGTCTTATAAGGAAAAAATTTCGGCCAAATGCTTCTGAGGAATATCACACTACCAAAATGCTCAGTATATAAAGCATAAACCGCTGATTATTAAGAAGGATTTAGCAGCGGCCAAAGGGAAGAAAGACAGAAAAATATAATTTTAGAGAGGCAGCTTGAGCAGTTAACTCTAATGTTTCATCAATTAATGAGAGAAAAAGCTCACTTTTCTTTAGAAAGTAACATAAAAGAAAGAAAAATGCACAGGCTTTCTGAGAAAAACAAAGACCTTGAGCATAAACTAGAAAATTTGAAAGAATCGCTTAAGCAAGCTGATATTCAAATCAAAGCTCTCCAAGAAGAACTAGAAAACTATCAAAATAATGTAAGAAGCACTATGGGAGGATTCGGAATCCTATCATCCAACCCAAAAATCAGAAAAATCGTCAAAGGAGGAAGTAATAACTTTTTGACTGTTATTTCTGAACAACCCAGGACACTATCTTTAGCTGTAAATCCATATTCATTTAATAAATAATTCATTTCAAATTTTGCTTTCCTATAGTTAAATCACCTTAGAAAACTAAAATTTAGTTTTTAACTCCGCATGCTGAAATTGGAAGACGAGATGCCAAAAGAGACTATAAACAAACTCCTAGATCTATTTCCAGATAAAACTCTTGATTTTTGCTTCAAATTCAGAAAGTAGATCAGTGAATATTTTACCGAATTCACATTATCATGGTTCCAGTATTTGCTGTTTTGCATTTTCTGACAGAAAATGCTTCCAAGTACATAAAATCTGCTATCTAGCTTTCCTAATCCGCTTTATTTTCCAGCTCCCAAGCGTTCTTCTCATACTTATCCCATAAATCTTCTCCTTCGCAAATTCTGATTTTCTTGAAGAATTTTGAAACCAAAATTTTACAAAAATAAATACTTATGTATATTACTTATATATATGTATGTATATTTATGATGGGTGCTGTTTACTCATATGCTTGGTAAGCATATATTTGTTATAAACAGACAATCCACAGATTCCACATGTGACTCGAGTTGCCTTTTGATGGACTTGTCGGTCGTGGAAGGTAAGTGCATGCTGGTGCTTAAAAGCCTTGTGGCATATGGTGCAGATTGCTCCTTTTTCTTTGCTTGAGTGAGCTTTGCCGATGTGCTGCTGAAGTCCTTTGTGTCCTTTGAAGGATTTGCCGCAGGTTGGGCATTCAATTTCGTCGCTCTCTGACTCTGTTGTGGAACAGGAGCCAGGAGACCTAGGAGATTCAATTGAATCAGTTTCTGTTTCTAACCCTAAGCTGAATTGCAAGAAAGAAATCGAATCATGGTCAAGCTCGAAGTCTTGAATTAGGTGATCTCGGTATTGTAAAGGAGACTCAAAGCCAATCCCACATAAATCACAGCAGTAGTCTGAGTGCTGTGAATTGCTTAAGCATGCGAAATTTGGAATGAGTGTAGTTGTCATCTTCTATTTATTAATTATAAGCCATGATTTCAAATTTTATACTTTTTGAGAAGTTTTAAATGCAGCTTAATACAAAAATTAATAAATTTCTCCATAAATAGGCAAGTTTTTTTAATTTATAGAGAAAAATGTATAGTAGGCTATACTCTTCCAGATCAGTATTTAGGTAATGAAAAGTAATGAACAGACTATTATGGCAAACATATGATATAACGGCTGAAGCATATACCGAGATGAAATATTATTTTAAACACTATAAAGGAGGAGCAAGCGGCTAATATTTTTATTCTGGAGAAGAACGAAAATAATCCTGCTGACTTTGAAAGAAGATTAATTCCTGCTTTTTTGAAAATTTTGGCTTGAAGGATTTAAATTTAAGTAAGAGGTTGCAATATTAAGCTTACTCATTAATTAGCTTCCCCATTTATAAATCCAAAGTTGATATTAATTAATCTTGTTTAACAGATTTTTGGATTTAACCGCTGATTTTTGCATTTTATTGCTTGCTCTCTCCTTTTAAGAGCAAGTAAGATTTTTTCTGTTTACTTTTAAAAGGGAATTTAATTTTATTTATATTAAAATTATATGCAAAATAACTTTTTTAGTGTTTAATTGACATTTTTCCAATACTTTAATGGAGAGATAGAAATTTGAAAATGGATGAATTTAATTAAACAGATTTACTCGCAAAATAATGAATTTTAAAAAATTTTTAGTTAATTTTATAATACCAGGAGGGTGAAGCAGCACAATAACAATTTATTTCAAAATGGATAAAATAAGAAATTTCAGGCATTCTTCAAAATCACAAACAAAATAAAGAAATATATATTTAATGTATAACTGCCAGAAGATTTAAAAAAAGAAGCTTAGTTTTCTTATTTTCTGCTTAATTAGCTTGATTATCTAATAAAACAGCAATTTAATGAGCATTAAAATTAATAAGGACAATAAATAATTTAAAATATCTTACTTATTGCCCTAGAGCATTTTGATCAAATATTGCGAGACTTGAGTAGAAGAAATTCAGCACTATGAATCATTCATAAATCTAGTTTTTTAGTGCTGATTGCTATAATTTATTCAAAAATATTATTTAGATTAGATTAGCCGTTTGCCTAGCAGGGCAGGGATCTGTATCCCTATACGCTCATTCTCATTGAGGAGCCCTGGAGGGCACCCTCCTTGTTGCCTCAAATAAGGGATTCGCACAGCCAGTTTTGCTTCCATGGCTTCTGAAGCCTAAGGGCCAACCACCTGGGTAGAAACTCCTAGTTTCTCTTTAGACAAATGCCATCTCTTATATACTGTTCAAGGGAATCAGCTTTCCTCTGGACTGTCGCCGATCTTGTCCTTTCCAATAGTTGTTCCGGAGGAGAAAGCCCATTTCCCATGGATTAGCTCCCTGAGGCCAAAATAAAACCTAGCCCCTTTCCACCTAAATCCCCACAACTGGCTGTTACCTACAGTTGCTGAGGAAATAGGGGTCGAGAGGTCGGGTGGCACGTGCCCACCATTTTTATGTATATTCAAAAATATTATAATATGAATAAAAGTAATTTATTATATATCCTTTTAATGTCCACAATGAAGTCAATTTTTCTTAGCTTTAAAAACAGTTAAATGAAGCTGTTTTATTTTGATCAAGCTAATTTTAAGAATAATCCAACAAACCCCTTTTGAATTGTCTAAAATTTTAATATTATAATATTTATGATGAAGAAAAAGCCTACTATGACTAAAAAGATGCTTAAACTAGCCTCAGATTCAGAAGAAGAAAACATGGAGAATTCCATGTCAATAGAAATGTAATCCTAACTCAGTGGCGCAGATGGGCTGAAATTTATTAAAGAAGGCTTAGATATTGGCCGTAAAGGCTTTGCAAGAGATGAAAGAGGAACCGTCATTTCAATTCAACCTCAAGACCTAGAAATGGGGAAATTCAGAGGAAGAGGCTCTGCAGCCATTGTCCAAGAAGCTTTGCATAAGCCAACTGGCACGCTGCTAGCTTTGAAATCAATCAATGTTTATGACAAAGAAAAAAGACGGCAGCTCATGAATGATATCAGGGCTTTAGAAAGGTCTGACTGTCCTTTCCTCGTAAAATTTTATGGTGCTTATTTTGATGAAGGACAAGTAAAAGTTGCCTTAGAGCTCATGGACGCTGGAAGCCTCGGCGATTTAGTTAAAAAACTCCCAAACCCGACAGTCCCCGAGCCAATTTTAGCGAAAATGACGCAGCAAATGCTAAATGGGCTTATGTATCTCCATAAAGTAAAGCACCAAGTGCATAGAGATATAAAGCCTGAAAATGTCCTTGCTAGTACTTCTGGAGCAGTTAAATTAAGTGATTTTGGAATAAGCAAGGAATTAGGAGTGACTATTGGGCTTTGCAATACTTTTGTGGGAACTATGATTTATATGAGCCCTGAAAGGATTAATGGGAAAACTTATAGCTACTCCAGCGACATTTGGAGTCTTGGACTTATGCTTGTAGAGCTAGCTGTTGGGAAATATCCTTATCCCAAAGCAATTAATATGGTGGCGACGACTAAATATATCATTGATAACGATGGCCACCTTGGTAGCAAAAGCTATTTTATAGCCTAAACTAAAATTTAGGCACTTCAAATCTGACCCTTGACGTGATTAACGCCGCTTTGTGGGGTGGGTAAACCTTGGGAGTAAGCTGTTGATGACTGCTTGACCAGGAATTAGTTCTCTACATGTTTTTGGGCTTCGACTTTTTCCTTTCGGAACCGGATGGCGTGGTTCTTTTTACTTGGGTATCTCCTCTCCTAAAGCTGGCTTGCAGAAGGTATCGGGCTAACCTTTACCTCCATAACACCTGATGGCATAATGACAAGAGTCTTCCTAACCTGCCGAGATTCTTGGGTAAACAGTGTAACCTGTTCCTAGAAGAGGCCACTGATCTAGATAGTTAATGATATTATGGTGGACCGGCAAGCAGGAACGTTGGTCGAAAGCGTGCAGACCTAGAAGACTTTAAAACTCTTGTTTAATTTAATTTATTCCAAAGCAAATACCTATATAGAAATGATTGAACATATTATGACTTCTCCAGAGCCAACACTTCCTGATACGTTTTCAGCTGAATTTAAAGACTTTTTAAGCCATTGTGTTAAAAAGGTGCCTGAACAAAGGTGAAGCACTGTGCAGCTCTGTGCTCATCCTTGGGTACTAAGGTATTCACAGAGTGAAGTGGATTTGCCAGGATGGATTCAAACTTGTTTAGATGCCATTAAGAATTTGGAAGAATAGTGATATTTTAATAGTAAATATAAAAAATTACTTTTTATAATATAGCTTACACCCTACTAAGTAATAGCCAAATTCTTGCATATTCTGTGGGTCTTTATACAAATTTTCAAATAGTAAATTTAATATAAATAGATCGAAATTTGCTTATTATTGGGCTGCAAATGCCCAAATTTTGGATTTTTTTCTCATTTTATCTGAAAACCCCAAACAGTAAGAAAATTTTGATCTGTTTATCTTAAATTGACTATTTGAAAATTTTGTGCATAGCCCCACGAATAAGCATGAATTTGCACGAGGAAAGTTAAAGAAATATATATATCAATATATAAAAAATAACTGATCGAATATAAAATCACTTATAAGCAGGCATAAAAAGCAAATAAAATATTTAAAAATAAGCTTTTAGGCGTATTAGCAACCTCAACTGATAATCATCATTCCAAAGAGAGTTTTTAGCAGCAACTGACTTCTATCAGCACAAATAAACCCTTTTCTAAAGATAATCTAATTTATTATTAAGATTTTGTAAAACCTTAAAATTAGTTCATTACTAGAACGAGCACAGGTGCTAATAAAACGTAGTTCATCGCTGAACTATCCAACTCCTTACTCAGCTCATATAAAACACTATCATAAACTTCGGCCACACAGTCATCTTCATCCACCACAACTGGATAGCTATCGGCAAACACAGCGGCAAACATATATTTCTCATAATTCTTCTTCGACCACCAGTTGCTCATGCAGTAAGAGTTAAACCTGTGTTCTGTGTTGCAGTAATTTATATCAGTCCCGTTCAGCCATTTCTGAAAATACCCAAAAGCCACCTCAGCAATCGGATCCCCAGGGAACAAGGTGCAGTAACTTTGAGCGTCTTTATTATGTCCGCACACACAAGTACCAAATACTTGACCGTCAGTGAAAAAGTCATCACTTACTGACCTACAGTCGACGTCATAGCTGCATTTCATAGGTAAATAGCTGTTAGATATAACAGTGGCTAAGCAGGCATAAGTGTTTTGGTATTCTCCCTCAGTGGGCTGATACTGGCCTGTTACTTGACAGTATTTAGAAGCGCAGAGGGCATTAGTTCCGTCAGCTGCGCATTCTCCTACAGGCTGATGAGCAGCGATGGACCTATAAGCAACACATTTGTTTTTCTCTACCTCATTCGTGATATTGCAGCCAGCTCCATTGGCACATTGAAAGTCATTTTCGAATGAAAATAAAATTGGATTGACTGGAAGGTAGTTCACTCTGTGAATCCCTTATTATTTTAGGGTTAAGCTTCATTTGGATTTCTCGCAAGGTGAAGAATAGCGAGGATTGTTCTTCTCTCCTTTATGTATCGTGTTCTCCTCTTTTCGCTGTTGATAAAAGGCAGATCCTTAGAACAAAAGAGAAATAAAATGGTGACGTTGACTGGATTTTGACTCCAGAGTGCACTGATCTATTGAGAAGGCAGGGCTTATCCTGATAAAGTTAAAAGCCAGGCCTCTGTTTTTTTGAAATAGGTCTTTGGGTTCCTTTTTTCAGCTTAGGAATGCTTGCCGAAGAGAAAAGCTTTGTTTGCCACCCAATGGTTTCAAGTCACTGCCAGATGGACTGGCAGATTTTGCCTATCACATGGTTTTCCCCCACCAAGCGGTGTTTCTACCCTAGGGAGCTAATCCTTGAATAGGTGATTCGATCCTGAAATTTAAAAGGGCAACTTTTTAAAATGTGAGACGACTAGTGGGTTTACCCTAATGGAATGACCATAATAATTTTTAACTGTTACTTTAGACCATAAAGGAGCTAGAGGAAAGCCGTATAGAGTAAGGCAACGCATCAGACTGCTAGTGCTTCCCGCACTTCTATATTCCCAAATGGCTTCATAAGGATTAAAGTGGGGAGCTGCACAGCAAAGCCTTACATGAGTGCATTGTAACGTCAAGCCGCACAAAAAAGACCCCTTATAGCGCTGTGCATCTAGAGGCCCAATAAAGGCAATTTTAATTTAGTAATGCGCATGTATATCATTTTCGCACCCATAACTTCCAATAGCGATTTGCTTTTGGCATGTGCCAGATAAGCAGTAAAGTCCAGGCTTGCAGTCAGGATTTGACTCGCAACCTTCAGTTTCACCTTGGCCAGTGCAAATATTGTCGACGCAGCCGGTTTTCCCTGATTCAATACTAGGAGTCCTGCATTCGGTATCTTTTGTGCATTTTTCGCCAGGGTATAAACCAGTTATCTCTATAGGAGTATCAGGGATTTTGGTGCAAGAGGTATTTGCTTCAACTGCGATTGGGCAGTACTCTTTTGAGGATGAACAAGGCTTAACGTAGTAAGTAGGGGTGATTGCCTTGCTATTGTAATATACGCAAGTCCCAATATTGAAAGATTTAAATTAAATTGGTGACACGTGTCAACCTGCCTTTTTGGTGCAACAGTCCAGACCTTATGGCTACAGCGAATGAGACAAACTTCGAGCCGAGAATCAAGTTTAGATTCAGGTAATGTGTGTCCGGTTAGGCTTTGGCTGCTTTCCTGTGGTTGGAAATGGAGGTGCCCAACAACTTCCTTAGGATCTGAGAACCCATGGGTATTCTCTACCGAGAAACTGGAGTTTCGGCTTAGGCCACAGTGAGGTCTTTGGTGACTGCGTCGTCGATATAGCTAACGTCTGGCTTTAAATAGCCTAGTTTAATCTAGCCCACTAGTGAAAGACTGACCTTTCTGCTTGCAAGTATAAGCTGTACAGTTCATCATCGTATTTTCGTCAGCTGAAGCATTCCAAAATAGGATTAAAATCATGAGCTTCGATAGAAACTTAATCTCGCCTGCCATATTTATGATTATGCTGAAGTTATTGATGATTCTTTTAAGTTTTATGAATAACATTATTTTTTATAGCATTTAAATAAATTTGGTAACTTCTCCCCAGTAAGCATACAAAACCATTGAAAAATCCCTATTTTTATGGTAAAAACTCGAGCTAAAAGAAAATTGATATATAAGTGATAATTAGTATCCTCTGCTAATTCTGTTTAATTTTTGAAAAAATTGGATTTTAAAACATAAATTTTGTAAATTAAATTAATTTTGCTTGCCAATTTTTGCCAAAATGAATTTTTACTGTAATATATTATTTAAAAAAAATGAAGTAAGCAAATAAAATTTTTTCGTTGGATCACGGAGAGAAGAAGGAGTAATAGTAAAAGCGATTATTTTTGGCTATAAAGATCTTAATTTAATAACAAAAAATCAAAAAAATATTGTTTTTTTATAAATAAGCCTTAAAATTATTAGGCGAACACCTAATAAAATAATTCATAGAATCTTGTATATTTCTTTATAGAAATCATTAAATTTAATAAGTTTATAATCGATTCCAATGGCACTTGGGTCAAATATCGGCATCATGGACGGAGCCTTCTTCGTAGGCAAATCAGAACTCTTGAGCTGGGTCAACGGCCTTCTCCAACTGAATATCACAAGAGTCGAGCAAATGGCTACAGGTGCCGCCTATTGTCAAATCATGGACGCAGTATTCCCAGGCTGCATAAACCTCAACAAAGTAAACTGGATGGCCAAATACGACCACGAATACACCCAGAATTTCAAGCTCCTCCAAGCAGCTTTTGACAAGAATAACGTGCAAAAACACATTGAAGTTGAAAAACTCATCAAGGCAAAATCCCTTGACAATTTAGAATTCATGCAGTGGTTCAAGCGTTTTGTTGACTTAAACTACAGAGGAGGGGACTACGCAGCTCTTGAAAGGAGAAGAGGCGCCAAAACCCCTTGGGATGTAGGTGAAAGAACTGGCCCAGTCCAAGCAGCCCAATCGAGGCCACAAAATGCCCAGCCAAGAAACCCTAGACCAGCTGAACCTTCAAGGGCGCCTCAGCCAAAAGCAAAGCCAGTGCGAGAAGCAAGGCCAGACGAAAGCGAAGTGGCTCGACAAGTGGCAGAATTAAGGCTAACTTCAGATTCCTTGGAAAAAGAAAGGGACTTTTACTTTGGAAAACTAAGAGCGATTGAGCTATTTTGTGAGCACTATGAAGACCAAGGCAACCCTATTGTGATGGAGATACAGAAAATTTTGTTCGCGACTGATGAGGAAAATGTCGCAGTTAATGATGATGGGACTGTGTCTATAACGCCTATCGAGCAAGCGTAAAAATCAATAAATAAAGAATGGCTAAGCAGAATTGTTAAGAAATCAATAATCTTATTATTCAGAAGATTTTCGCTTTTTGATGTCTTTTTTGCCTTTCTTTTTCTTTTTAGTGTCTTCTTCGCTTTCTTCGTCTGATTTTTCTTTTGATTTCTTGCTTTTCTTCTTACCCTCCCTCCATGAGTGAAAAAAAATCAGTGGAAAAAACACACCTATTTTTTACCAAAAAAGACCTTCTGTTAGTGAGCAAAAATTTTTTTAAATATAAATGAAATTAGTATAATGAAATCTCTAGTTAATTCTGCTTTATTTTAAAAACAGCTTGCATTTTCAACATAAATTTTACAAATTAAATTAATATTTGCTTTAAATTATTTCGAATTCGGATTTTTTTAAATTATGTACGGAGGAGGGGAGTTAGGCTTTTCCTCTTCTTCGCTGGACTCTTCTACAACTTTTACTTTTTTAGCTTTTTTCTCTTAACCCTGAGCAATGAATAAATCATTTTTTGAAATTTTATATATAGGAATGTATATTAATTATTTTAATTGAATTTACAAAATTTATGGGTTAATTCAAGGTATCTAAAATTTAATAGAATTACCTGGATATTTTCTTATAAAATTTGTTTATATATAGAAACATTTTTATATACAATATGCTACTCATTCACATAGGAGGTTAATTCTGCAAAAGTAGGATATCCAATAGTTTATTCTTTCCTTCAAATAAGTGAGTTAGGTTTTTCTTCTTCACTTTCAGACTCTTCAATAACTTTTTTAGCTTTTTTCTTTTGTTCTTCTGCGACCTTTTTGCCCTTTTTGACTGGAATTTCTCCTTCAGAATCTTCTTCTTCTTCCTTTTCAACCACTTTTCTTTTCTTCTTTGGGGCTTCTTCAGTCTCTTCCGTTTCTTTTGTTTCTTTTTCAAGCTTTACAATGACCTCATGCATCACATCTTCATTAGGCGCTCCTCTTTCTCCAGTCACAAAGTACTTCAGCCTTTCTTCTACCTGTTCATTCATCCTTTCTCCAAATGCACTAGTAGATCCTGGGTAGAAACAATCAATTCTGCTTGCCAGTGAGCATTTATTTGCCAAAAACCTCGAGATTTTCCCTTTATCTGTAGCGCCAGCTCTCCCTATAAACGAAGAGTGATAAAGAATCCCATATTTTGGTGTGTTTCCTCTCGTTTTCAGTGCTCTAAACAGCGCTTTTTCTGCTCCCAAAATCTGTACAGTAGAAGCTGGATATTTAGCCAAATTGCTGAGCCCACCAGCCTGTGAAATTAGTCTTGCCCCTACAGTTTCCCCTATAAGTGCTGATAAATTAGGTGCAATATGTGACATCCTCAGCTTCAAATATTCTACCAGTCTCAATCTGAACTCTCCTAAACTAATAACTTTGTCACAAAAAGCATTAATCTGGTCAGAATCCAAATCAGTCATATCGCCTCCCATGGAGATCTTGGACGCGTTCACAATTTCTGTCGCCACGTCCTCACTTCCTACCACCTCAGCTAGTCCTTCTACTGACTCTTCATCTAAAAGTGACTTATTTTTGATCAGCTTGACAGCTCTGGCAAAGGTAAGATTTTCAGGAATTATTGGATAAAGCTCAGGGAAGTGCCAGGAAAACCACTCCTTGAGCCTCATTGCGAAGGTGTTGATGTCTTTGTCAAGTTGGTCAATGAGGGAGATGGCGTGGATGATGTGCTTGTCGTAGCGCTTGATGTCTTGTTGGACCTTAGATCGAGAGTAGGCGTGGGCAAGACCAAGCTGGGCCTTGCCGAGGTCGTGGGTGCTGAGACCTTTGACGAGGTTGTCGAAGTGCAGGCGGATTCCTCTGAAAACTTCTTGGCTCATTTCGTTTTTAACACAGGTCAGCTTTGGGTAGAATTCGTTGATGGAAGCTGGAAGGCGTGCGTCTTCGACTGCAAGTTTGCATTTAGACTTGGTGACGCTAGGGAGATTTGTTTCAAGGAATTCAGCGAGATCCTTTGGACAAAGCCCGTTTGCGATGGCTTGAATGTTTTCTTGTGCTTGGTCGGCTGATGAAAATTGATATAACTTATTATAGAGAATATTCTGAATTTTTATATAAATGGACTCTGTGCCAAATTTGCTTTTGAAAATAATAATAAGCTTGGAGCTTCACCATCTTCTTGAATCTCTTGAAATCTTTGATTGACTGTTGGATTGATGATAGAACTCCTCCGATTTCTTCAATGGCTTCACCTGAAAATAGAGAATAGCCTGCTGCAGTCTCAAATAGATAATAGAGAGCCATTTATTTCCATAAGAAGTCAGAGATAAACATTTTCGATGAAAAAGGGAAGAAAAGTAAGGATGAGTGAGGAGTCGGAAAAAGAAATGATAGGCTATTTGGATGGTGAATTTTAGGAGAATTAGTAGAAATTCTGAAGAGTAATTAGGAATTGGGATTTAAGGGATTTTGTTAAAGATTAAGGCTGCAAATTTGGAATTTATATATATATAAAAGCCCAGAACTAGGCTATTTAAATAGCATTTGGTTTATAAATATTACAAATTGCAAGTGGAGATATAAAATTATTTCCAAATAAAACTCAATAAAGAAAAAATCATATAGAATATTTGCAGCTAGGCAAATCTTTAAAAGGTTTCTATTTCTCATTTTAGCTTTGATATGAATTATTTTTAATTAATTTTTATGAAAACAAAAATTAGATTATTATTTATAAGTCAACGAAATCTTCTTTTATAATTGATTTTATCATTAAGCTTGCTATATATCTTCATGAGAAAAACAAAGATATAAGCATGAAAAATCACAAATTCAGTCTCCTTAAATCTTCCTATCATTGATAACCAACATATTTATCCTAAAATCCATAAGGCGCCCAAAGATATTTTTTGTTTTTTAGTCACGGCAAAATTTGTGAAATATGGACACTTTGGTTTAGACGAAAAAACATGGATATTTATCTTATATAATCATGACAATGAGACAACGCATTGCTCTCTATGTGCAGAAAAAAAGAAAGATATTTTCTGAAATTTATGAGAAAAAATGGTGAGAAAGTGTTAGGCAGCAGTTGTATTTTTAAATTAAATTGGAGTTTTACAAAAAGAGTTTGATATTGATTACGAGCTGATATGTTTTTATTATATATTTTCTATAAGGAATTTAATGATTCCAAAATTTATAATATACTTAAATAAGCACAGAAAAATCGGAAAAAAACCAATTTCATTTGTAAATTAATAGAAGTGTTATTCAGAGGAATTGCATTTTGATTTTTAATGCACTTTTTCCTAATTTTTATTTTAAATTGCTTTGAATAATGATTTGGATGATTATTGTAATATTTTTGAAATAAATAAAATAAAGATTTGACTATATCCTGAATATTGTTTAAATGCTATTATAACAGAAAACAGTACTTATTCCTACCATAAATCAAGAAATCCCTAAACCCTAATCAAAAAATTTACAATTATTATTAGTCAATCCCTGTCATCTCAATCTCTTCAATTCCCAGAAATTCATGCAAGATATCCTCATGGTAAAACTCACAGTTATTGAGCATTGTGCTGTAATCTCCATCACTATTGTCCTCTTCTATCACATCGACATCAAGTCGATCTTTCGCATCAAGTTTTTCCTCTTGGCTCTTTTCTGAATTCTGGGCTTTAATTATAGAAGAAACCTGGCTATGGCCGTCTCCGATTTTTCTAGCACGCTCCGACGTGCTTCTTGAACTGCTTTCTTTAGAATTTTGGTGGCTGATTGATGAGGCAGAGTTTTCGATTCCCAATTTATCAGAATTTACCTGATTAGTCTGTAAAGAGTGCTGTTGAGCATTTTTGGATACAGAAGTCACTGTAGGTCTTCTGGGATTTGTTGCATTCATAGACGCACTGCAACCCATGCTGTTTAAATTTTATTTTAAAGACTGTTACACGTGAAAATCTTAAAAATATGAATAAATACCAAAATTATATAAAAACACTGTAAAAAATTATCTTTGCTATATAATATTATGGAGTTTGGTCGCCTTGTGACGCAAGACGCCTAGTTATAGGTACTGGAGTTATATTCATATACTCCCTCAGTGGTGACCTTCCAAACATTCTGTTAATATTTGTCATCGGCTCTGTATAAATTGCAGTAGACATCGTAGACCTGACCAGCTCTTGGATTTCAATATACATTTCTTTTTTTAGCGGCTTATTCGGAGTGCTCAAATTTTCCTGAAGTTCCATAAACCTTGTGGTCCACTCTCCAAGAACTTCATTAAGTCTTACAACTTCGCATTGTTTTCTTATTATACCTATTTATAATCCTATTAAGCTTATATTTCCAATATAAAAAAACTGTCTATATTTATTATAAAATTACATAATTCTTGCTCACAATTATTTTTCAGCTCGTCCACAAAGGTTTTCCACCTTTCCATTTCATTTTTATGCGAAGTAAAAATATCGCCCTCTAGGTTAGAAACCAAAAGCTTGTATTGGTTCAGCTCTTCTTTGTATTCCTCGTTCATTTTTTTTAACTGTTCATTGTAGAGCTGCTGGAGGTTGAAGCTTGTTTCTATTGCTCTCAGTTTTGTGTGGTAAAAAGAAGGGTCGATGGATTCAGCTTCAGCAAAGGAAGAGTTATAGTGCTTTGGGGTGGCCTCATCAGTTTTAGTAGGGATTTCTTTTATAGGACGCACACTTAAAGTACGTGCAGCTGATCTTAGAGCTTGGCCACTAAAAGTAAAACTCCCACTGTCTTGAGGTAGTGTATTGACTATTTGTCCATTTATGACCCTCGTGATTTTTTTATTAGTAAATGTCCTCATCATTCTTGTCCTAGGTGTTTGCTCAGTCTGGCAATGGGTTTTTGGGGCTTCCCTTTCCATTTGGTCGTATAGCTTAATTACGTGTCTATATGAGTGATGTAAAAAGTCAAGCATTTTTTCAAGGGATTTAATGTTTTCCATTTGGTGCTTGCAGAGGCTTCTTTTCATCATATATTTATGGTTAACCAAATTTAGCTTCCAGTCTAGCCCATGATATGCCCTGACTAAATTGGCATTGATAATCCCAGCCTGTATCAGCTCATTTCTCAGCTGAAAAAGGGCTACATCTTTGCATAGCTCTGCGTTGTTGTCTAAAGCTTTTTTCAGTTCTATAGCATAAGGACTGGAGGTTAAAAGGTCTTTTCTATCAATTGAGATGTCCCTTCTTGACAGTCCTAGATCATAGCTGTCACTTGTGTCGACATCTACATCATTTACTTCAGTTATGACTGGAAAATCGTCTTTTCTAAGTGTTTCTGTCCTCTCCTCAAATTCCACACAAGTAGAAACGTCAAATTTCCTGCATGAGTCTATGAAATTTTTATATACCTATTTTCAATGTATATAAAAATAAAAAATAATACTCCCATGGATATTTATATATTCATTTAAATAGACATATCGCCTATCCAGCTCCATTAAAGCTTTGGTTAATCGTTTCACTTGGTTATTTAAGCTTTCGTTTTGTTTTTTCAATAACGCATTTTCAGCTGCATCTTTGTTTATAAGCAAAGCTGTCTTATGGTAATTATCATAATACTCATGCGTTTTTTGTTCTGTCTGCAGCTGTTTTGCCCTCATTGATGCCATTTTTTCTTCTAAGTCTCTAACTTTATCAGTCAAAGCTTGGTTTTCTTTTTTCAGACTATGGTTTTTCTTTTTAGCCTCCTGTATTTCTTCATCTTTTTGTTTCAAATTTTCTCTGAAATTTGACGTTGAGTCGACTTCTGCATCAGAAGCTCCTTTTTCTGGGATGAAATTAAAAGATGACGCAAGAGAGTCTGGCTCAAACAAGGGAAAAGGGTTTGGGCTTTTCTTCTCAATTCTTGACGGCTCGTCTGAGAATTGTCTGAGCTCATCTAGCGACACCATAACTTTAATATCTCCATTATTCTCTTTTGTCTTCATTTCGCTGCCTCTTCTTTTCCTTGATGTTGTGCTATCAAGGCTTATGGTCGACATTCTCCCCATCATTTTATTTACATTTGGGCTTGACTTTCTCGGGTTTTCTCCTTTAAGTTGGATTATTTCAGTTTTTGCAGTCCTGAGCTCGGCTTCTAGATATTCAATTTTCTGTATGTAGTTTTCAGGGGCGTCTCTCATATTTACCCTGACTTTATTTCTTATCGCCCTGGCTCGTAGGGCAAACCGCATTGTGTTTAATGTTTCTTCTTCTGATTTAGGGGAAAGTGAGCAGGCGACTATTAGTGTCGTTTTATAGTTCCCACCTAAGCTTTCTTGAAGAATTCTTGTAAGTTTTGAATCTCTGTAAGGGACATGGTCACTATTCGATATAAGAGCATGGATTACATTTCCAAGCGCAGACAGCGATAAATTGATTTTTTTGGTTTCCTCAATTTTTGGCCCTGCTACCCCTGTTGAGTGGACTTTTTCGCTGCCTGCCAAATCTACCAAGTTTAGCATGCCTTTTTTTTCTGAGCCATTTGAGTATTTTTGCATGACTTCTAATATAAAAATCAAATGGGACCTTGACGACATTTTGTTTAGTTTGGTCGCTGCAACTGTTCTCATAGTCTCTCCTAGAGACAAAATCTCTAACATTTCAATTTCTGAGGTAACGCAGACCTCATTTAGCCCTTCTACATAAACCCCTCGTCTTGGGCTTTCTTTTATTTTTAACAGCTTAGGCTCTGCGTCTAATAAGTCTCTTAATGTTTCTTTATAAATTTCTACCATTGAGCATTTTAATATATACTCAGTCTCCTCTTCATTATTTTGAACAGAATCAAAAATCTGGGCTGCAGCCCTTGGAATAATCCCTCTTGAATCTTCATCATATATATCGTCTCCAAGCATCGTATAGGTTTTGCCTGAGCCTGTTTGCCCGTATACAAAAATTGTGCCGTTGTATCCGTCCATTACATCAAGAATGGTTTGTTTGCCAACAAACTCGAAAATTTCTTGGTTTGTGGAGTCAGGGCCGTAAATTCTGTCAAGTGTAAAAGATTCTTTATCTTTCCCTTCACCAATGGCCACTGTTTTATCATTGATGAAAGAAATTATTTCTCGGTTGTTTAAAAATGCCTATATGGGGATTACTTTTTCAAAATCTACAAGAGGCCTGAATCTGCCTACAACTTTTATGTTGTTGGAGCGAGATGAGAGACCTTGGACATTGTCAATACTGTCAACAATAGAAGTCTGGCTTCTTATGTACGAAGATCTGGCTAGATTTTTGTTCGACATTTATAATAAGTGTTAATTTTTTTAAAACGCAATGTTATTGATAAGCTTGGATTTATTTGTTTGAAAGAGCGGTGGTGAGGGAGGTTTAAGTGAAGAATAATAATTAAGGAATAAGCAAAAATCTGTGTAATAGTATGGGTATATTAAAAATGTGGATTAATTTAAAGAGGAAAATTTGATGATGAAATGAAAATTTCACGATAATTAGGGATGATTTGAGAAAAAATTATTTTCTGTTTGTATTAAAAAGTGATTATAGTAATAATTCATATGTGTTTTATATAGCAAAATCAATGATATTAAAAGCCACTTCATAATTTATTTGTAATACCCAGGTCTCTTCATCAATGCAGACTAGAATTCAGATAAATTTGAATTGAGTAAACTCTTTAATAATTATAATTATTTGTCGAATTTTTATTCTATTTCAGGAATTTCCAAAACCTTATTTTTCGGCAAATCTTTCGGATAATGCTTGGACACTTGCAAAAACAACACCCCCGCCAACAAATATCCAGTCGGCACAATCCCAATTAGCCCATACCTCAAACCTTCAGTTGATGAGTTCAAAACACCTAAAGTCACAGTTGACAAGCTTCCCCCTAAAAACGACGCACAAAGCAGCATTGCCGATTCTAACTAAAATTTACGTAAAGCTCTAACCCTAGGCGTTGATACATTCATCATCATGGCTACCGAAATCGAAATATAAGTCTCCCCCACAATGAAAATTATATATTCACTCGCCATCGCCACCCAAAAAACGGGCACAAAATAAGCGACATATAGAAAAGGCGCTGCAAATAAATTGGTAAAAGCGCATATCAAAGGACGCCATTTAGGCTTGTCATCTTTTTCTTTTAAGTCAGACACTCGTCCAGCTGTTATAAGACTTATAGGCACCAGAGCTGTCGCTGTTGCGTTTACGACTGCAAATGCGATTTTATCACTAGGAAATTCTTCAGTGAAATATAAAGCTTCATAAAATCCTCTTGCAAAGCCACTTGTGTACCTGAAAAAAGTCGCAATTATTGTGATTATCAGTGTTTTATTTTTAAAAACTTCTTTAAAGTCTTCTTTTACCCCAGTTTTTTGTTTTTTCTCAATAAACCCATCTTCTTCTAAAATATTTCTTTCGTCTTTTATAAATAAGCATAAAACCACGCTAGAAATTCCTCCAAAAGCTCCAACAATAATAAATGACGCCCTCCAGCCTACTAAATCAGCTAAAATCAGCGTTAAAGAAGCAAGAGAAGAGCCTAAATATACAGAAACGATAAATAGCCCATAAGCAATGCCTCTCATCAGTGGAGGAAAATATAACGCAACCAGCCTAAAACAAGCAGGGTCCAAACAAGCAGAAAAAATTGCTAGTAAAGTCCTAGGCCATAACAGCCCCAAAAAATTTTCTGCGAGAGCGTTAGCAATTGTTGCCAAATTAAAAAGAGCAGAAATTCCTAAAATGAATCATTTGAGCCTTGGGAGTTTATCGATTATATGGCCCTGAATAGAAATTACCATTGGCAAAGTTACGATTGCATAGATAAGTAAGAAGGCAGGGCCAGTTATAAGCCCGTATTCTGTGTTTGTTGTGTTTGTGTCCTCTAAAAGGTCGCTGCCTGCTGCAATGAAGGAGATGCCTGAGTAATGATTACAAAATCTCTGGGCGTTATTCATGGTGCCGATTCAGATGATGATCCCAAGAAATACTCATGAATAGCGAGAGTATCGGATGTCCATATTATTCTACAGGAAGTAAACGAAATGGAAAGAGTTGCCATATTCAGACGTCATAAATTTTACGATTAATAATTTGTTTATTTTAATGATAACATAAGTCTGTTGAAATTTCTAATAAATCAGTTTTCGGGTCAAAATAAATTGATTTTTTAAATTTATGATATGAACTTGGCTTAAAAAAGGCTATGAATAAAGAAATGATTTTAAAAATAAATTATTTATTGAAAAAGAGCCATCTTAAAAGTATCAATGTAATGAAAAAAGCTAATTTATCGACTTAAGAAATTAGCCTTGTTTTAATTCAAAGTTTTTGCGCTCTTTAAATCAAAGTCTTATTAATAAGTTGTCTAAAGAATTCTTTAGGTCTAACTAAAATAGAAACATAAAATTTATTAATCAAATTAAAATGCCATCCCTAGTAATAAACATTTTTTAACACCATTTACCAATATTTATTTCTGACATAATTTTCAGAAAAAAAATCATTTGCCTTTCAAGCCACTTCTATTACCCTTACAAATTTATTTTACATTCTGAAATCCGATTTTCTTGCGACTTACCCTCGTTCCTCCTTATTCCACATTTTTCAATTCCAGAAATTTCTATCAAAAATAAATTCCGAATCATCAATAACCATCCGATAAAATAAAAATGGCAAGTGATATATGCATTGGCATTGATTTAGGGACAACCTATAGTTGTGTAGGTGTCTGGCAAAATGACAGAGTTGAAATAATCGCAAACGACCAAGGCAACCGTACCACACCTTCCTACGTCGCCTTCACAGATACAGACCGTCTTATAGGTGACTCAGCTAAAAACCAAGTCGCAAGAAACCCAGAAAATACCGTCTTTGATGCCAAAAGACTAATAGGCCGGAAATATAATGACCCTATAGTGCAGTCAGACATGAAGCTATGGCCATTTAAAGTCATCAGAGGTCCTGACGACAAGCCCCAAGTGGTTGTAAGATTCAGAGGAGAAGAAAAAAGGTTTTACGCAGAAGAAATCTCAGCCATGGTGCTTACCAAAATGAAAGAAATCGCTGAAGCTTATTTAGGAAAATCATTGAAAAGTGCTGTTATTACAGTTCCCGCTTATTTTAACGACTCTCAAAGACAGGCGACTAAGGACGCAGGGATTATTGCAGGGATTGACGTGAAAAGAATTATTAATGAGCCTACAGCTGCTGCTATTGCGTATGGGCTAGATAAAAAAGGCCAAGGAGAAAAGAATATTTTGATTTTTGACTTGGGAGGAGGCACTTTTGATGTGTCATTATTGACAATAGAAGAAAGGATTTTTGAGGTAAAAGCTACAGCTGGAAATACTCACTTAGGAGGCGAAGATTTCGACAATAGGCTTGTAGACTGGTGTGTAGATGACTTTAAAAAGAAAAAAGGCGTCGACTTAAGAGGCAATAATAGAGCTTTAAGAAGACTCAGGACTGCTTGTGAAAGAGCAAAAAGGACTTTATCGTCAGCAACTCAAGCTAGTATTGAAATTGATGCACTGTCTGAAGGAATTGATTACAATACTATTATTACCCGAGCCAAATTTGAAGAATTAAATATGGATTATTTCAGAGGATGCCTCGATCCTGTAGAAAGAGTCCTTAATGATGCAAATTTATCGAAAAATCAGATAAATGAAGTAGTTTTAGTCGGAGGCTCTACAAGAATTCCGAAGGTGCAGCAGCTGATACAAGATTATTTTGGAGGAAAAGAGCCTTGCAAATCTATTAATCCAGATGAAGCTGTAGCTTATGGGGCTGCTGTCCAAGGAGCAATTTTAACAGGTGAAGGCTCAAGTCAGATTCGTGATGTTTTATTACTTGATGTAACTCCGCTTTCACTTGGGATTGAAACGGCAGGTGGTGTTATGACTGTCTTGATACCTAGGAATTCTACAATTCCTACCAAAAAGACACAAGTTTTCACTACTTACTCTGATAACCAGCCTGGGGTTTGTATACAAGTTTATGAAGGAGAAAGGTCAATGACTCATGACAACCATTTGTTAGGAAAATTTAATCTTGAAGGCATCCCTCCGTCTCCCAGAGGAGTCCCACAAATAGAAGTGTCCTTTGATATTGATGCTAACGGCATTTTAAATGTCCATGCTATAGATAAAGGTACAGGAAAATCTGAAAGAATTACCATTACTAATGATAAAGGAAGATTATCTAATCTTATCTTATAGAATTTATAGCGTTTAACCTCCACTACGGGGTGGCAACCCAGGTACTATCACTCGCCTTCGTCACATCGGGCCCACAGGTCACTGGGGATGGCCTGCTTTGATCACCAGGGTGCTTCTTAGGAAAGTGTTCCGACTTCGACGGCTCATGGATGAGCTGCTTGCTTGTTACATGGGTTGCTTTTCCGAAAACCCAAAAAATGGATTTTCTGGTCAGCTGTCGGCAAAAAGGAAAAGCACGTAGCCTGGGACGTAACGCCCAGTTTCACGCTAGGGAGTTGCCCGATGGTCCAAAGGACTCTGCTGAGCTTCCCCTTTCCCAACTCCCGTGCCCTCCTTCCCCACGAGGAAAAATCCACCCTTGAGATTAGACTAGGACTAGGCTCTGAACACATTCAGAATTGCTTACCTAGTATTGCCGTCCATCTCTAGAATGGTAAAACCTTGCGGATATAATTAAAATATGAGTCGAGGCTGCATGGCCGGGAGGCCATGCCCAGACGAAGACGCCATATTTTAATTATAAAGGAAGATTATCAAAAGACGAAATTGATAGAATGGTAAACGAGTCTGAAAGATATAAGTCCCAAGATGAAGAGCAAAGGAAAAGAGTTGAAGCCAGAAATAGCCTTGAAGGATTTGCATATAATTTGAGGAATAGTACAACTGATAATAGTGTCAAGGCAAAAATTCCACAGTCTGAATTGTCAAGCTTAGAATGGAAAATCAGAGAAATTTTGAAGTGGGTAGAAGAAAATCCGGGTGCAAGGGTGGATCAGTATGAAGAAAAACAAAAAGAATTGGAAAGGGTGAGTAATCCTATTATGGCAAAAATTTACCAACAAGGCGGAACTACTGGTGAAAGTCCTGGTGAAAGTCCTGGTGGAATGCCTAGTGGAGTGCCTGGAGGTATGCCAGGAGGTTTCCCTGGAGGGCAAACAGCTGGCGGAGGGCCAAATGTTGAAGAAGTCGACTAATTTAAATTTATAATCTGTTAAATGATAACTCTTAATCATTTTAAATTTATAATCATACTTTAAATTAACGCAAAAATCTTAAAGAAGAATTTTCACTATAAATATCACTCTTCCCAATATCTTCACTACTATTGTCCACATAAATATAAACTGCTGAAGACCGAATTCCAGCTTCTGAAGGTGATAGTTTAGATAACTGAAACTTAAAAAGACTCAAAATATCTTGCCCTTTCGGAGTCTCCAAAAATGAAGGAAGTTTTCGTTTTTGGTAAATAACTCCAATAGCAATTAGCAAAAGCCAGCCAACCGCCAAAATGCATTCCCCAAAAACCACATTAATTCTTGCAAACTCACAGCAAATTCAAAGCCAAGCACAACTAAAAATAAATAAGCTATACCATAGAGAAGCTCTATCATAGCTATAAGGCTTTCTATATAATGTAAACACCCCAAAAACTCCAATAATAAAAATAAAGCAGACCGCATGAGCAGTATCAGAGTAAGGCAGCAATGCAACATTAAGAATTACTAAAAGAATCTGCATAAAGCTTTTGATAGTTGAATTACAAGGATGCTCTTTAAAGTGAAAAACCATATCTCCAATATTATCTTTTAAATCAGGTCTATAATATAAGCTTGTAGGTAAATAAACCAAAATTGAAAAAATTGACCCAACTACATATTTCGCATGGTCATCTTTTCAGCAAAAAACAGTGCAGTCTTGATTATGAAAACTCTCTGTAAACTTATCGCCGATACTTTCTGTGCATTGAAAAGTCAGCAATAAAAACCAAATCATAGGCAAAAATAAAATATCTCCTATAATAGGAAGGCAGATTTTTCCAATTTCACTGACTATGATGATTAACGATATTTTTCATCTTCTCCAGAACTCAAAAATACTTAAAACCAAGAAAACAAGCCAAAGGCCTAAAAAAGACTCCATTAAGGTTATTTGGTACCAAATTTTGAATTCATATTTTGGATTCCAGCCCCGTAGATCTAGTGTTGAAATTTTAGTGATTCTATTAAAAGACTCAGGAAATAGATCTTTAAAATCAGGACCAATAGCTATGTATTGCAAGCATTCAATTAACATTATAAAATATTGCAAAGTGTCTAGTATATTTTCTTCAGTTTTACATTGAAGCTGGGAAAATTTTCTTCCGAAATTTTTATAGAGAAAATAGATGTCAAAAATGAGAAAAGGAACTCCAATGATAACGATAATTAAGTATCCATATGGGAATGACCTTACTTCATCAGACTTAAATGGGCAAGATAAATCATCCCCAATAATCTCACTTGGAAGAACCCCATTGTTTTCAGTATATCATGAAATATCAGCTAAAGCTTCTAAAACTATCGCTTTTGTAGGGTCATAAACTCCACTTAATGTGATATCTCAGCTGGCATTATTTAATTTCAGATTATAAACCCCTACCTTTATAGTAGACCTGTCGTTTCCACTTTTGCTTATTTGGACATTTCCAGAGCACCCTCTAAACTGAACTTTTCTTATCCATTCTTCAATCCCTGAGCTATTTAAATTAAATCCCCTGCTTATCATTGAATCTATTGCATAAGCTCCTAAATAAGTTGCATCATAAAATAGACACATGTAATCATTTACGAGCCCATACTCTTGCTCAAATTTTGAATAAATTTGTTTTCCATATGAGCCATAGAATGACAAAAATCTTATATAAAGAGATCCATCTGCAATTTCTAATAGTTGTGTATGCTCACTTTCAACGATATCGGAGTTTGATACACTAAAGCCTCCTGTAAAAATTAAGTAAAGGTCTCCTTTTCTCATTCCTAATTCATAGAACCCATTTATTACTGAAAACACTTCTGTATTAGTTACCTCTATCACAACATATCTCGATTTTATATCAACGATCTCTCGGAGCATGGATTTATCAGTCCCATTATAATCACTTGGAATTGCTTGATTTTTATTTAAAATTTCAATTTTATACGCTTCTGCTTGGCTTACAAAAATATTTTTAAAATTTTTTCCTGAAGAATTGTCAAGATAAAGTAGCGAAACTCTTTTAATTCGATATGAAGCCAGAAGAAATACGATGGCACTTGCTGAATAAGTGTTGGAAAATGACACACTTGTATATTGAGGGAAATAATCACTGTTTAATGATGCTGAAGCTTGGACACCTAATACAGGGACTGAAATATTTAAAGCTTTAAAAACAGTCATAGTACCGTCAATCATAGAAATTTGTTGAGAAGGGACATGAAAATAGCCCAAATCATTTCTATGCTTACTAAAACATTTACTTGCATAACTACCATCAAAATAAGAAGCCCCACAATCTGTTATATTGTATATAATAAGATCAAAATTCTCAAGAATATTAAATTCTGTATTAATAGCATTTACAGCACTTACTGACCCATATTGACATTCTGCATTAAAGAAATATTTAGATCCATCTGGATTAGCATATCCACCTGAAATACTTATTGGGAGTTTAATCTTTGAATTATCAGGAATCACACCTCCTCTGAATGTAATTGGACCATATGGGTTAACAACCCTATTATCGATATTTCCTAACAAAATTGCTTCACTATCTTGTATATTGAAAAAATAGAATCTATAAAGATTAATATTACTGATCAAAACTCTGTAATATGTATATAATGAATACGACCCTGTAATAGGATATGAATACAAAAGTCTGATTGGAAAACTAGCTGCGATATTAATTAAATCAGCTGCATAATTCACATAGCCTTTAGATATCCATCCATAATCTTCGATTAAAAATGCTCCTTCAAGATAAGCAGTATAAGCACTTTGATGGATGAAAACATAGACATACTCATTCTTATCCATCTCAGCTTCTAAAATGGCTTGCTGGATTAGCTTAGAAAGATACTCATCAGTTGCAATAATAATTGTTTTTATGCCAAGTGGCTTAATCTGTTTAGATACAATGATATAAATGGTTTCATAAGAAAGTTCAGCTGGAAGAATAGCTTGAAAAACTACCTCAATATCAGAGGCTACTCGAAAATCCATTTCTGAGTTTCCCTGACTCAAAAGTACAGCAACTTTTTGTAAGCCAAAATATTTTACTAGAGAAATGGCTGAATCTCGGAACCCAGTGATATAATTAGTTGAAAAATAAGTTAATGCTGGAATAGTAGAGGGAGTATAGTCGAGAACGAGATGGATAAATTGATAGATTTCTGTATTCGAACTGATGTAGGAGCTTATTACTGACGAAAGAGTGATGTCTAAAATAAAAATAATATCTTGGTTTGATATGAATTCTTCAAAATCTTTTACGTCATTTATTTCAAAAGGCATGAAAAATGCATAAGGATTCCCATAGCATCATGGATAACTGATGTCTGGACAATTAAATTCTTTCCATATCATATCTACTGCAGGCTTTGGTGTATATTGACTATATAGAATTGGAACATTGAGATATTGGCCCGATACTATTCCATAAAGGAGCAGAAGCCAAAATTTAATGAATTTCCCTAGCATTTTAATTTTATTAAGCTTGTACATTTATTCACCCTTTAAATAACAGAAACTTTCCGAACAATATAGAAGGTATTATGCACTATTGATTGCTAGTTTTAAGCCTCTGCTTTATCTTTCGGAAAGCATCAATTTTGAATGTTTTATTATTACTAAAGAAAATTATCTAACAAATTCTGGTCTATCATTAGGTTGCAAAACATATATGTAAAAATTTCAATATTTAATATTAAATAAGGAATTTAAATTAAGTTTTATTATATGATAGACTTAAGAAAATTTATCAATCTTCTTGCTATAAAAAGAAACTTAAGTATTTTCAATATAAAAAAATTTTACAAACTTTAATTTATATGAATTCGATTTTCTTTTAGCATTCCAAAAATAATTATGTTACTCAGTTAATCATGATGTTCTGAGAAGCAATGAAATTAATTGCCTTATTATAATTTATTATAATGGTCTAGCTAATGCGTTTAGTCATAAGTATATTAAAGCACTGATATAATATTTATTATTTTAAAGCGACAATCTCAATATTTCAACTATTAAATTTCTTAAAGCAACAATTATAAATTTACTATAAAATACAATTATAACAGATTTTAAAAAATTAGAAAATTCAAAAATTATTTTATGAATTAATTAAAATCTTCTTCACTGAAAAATTCACTTTTTTATCATAATTTTGATAAGTGAATTAAAGTTCTGACTCCTATCCCTCCATGAGTAAACAAACCATTGGAAAAAATCATATTTTTTTTACATTTTGAGAGTGAAAAAAATTAATATATTTTTTTTTAAAAATTATTCTGATATATAAACAAGTGATAATTACTATAATGAAATATCATAAATTTTACACATTTAAATTAATTTTGGTTTCTATATGATTTTTAAAATCTGAAAAAAAATTACCATAAAAAAAATATATATATCAAAATTCTTTAACCCCCTTTGTGAACGAATAAATTTATTTTTCACTCACGGAGGAGGGTGGAGTGAACGAAGCACTCCAGTTTGAAAGGTGATCTTTTGGACAATTGAAATTTAAAGAGGCTAAAAATGTCTTGCCCTTTTGGAGACTCCAAAAGAAATGGAAAATTTCAATATCATTCCTATAATCCCTAATAAAAGCCTACCTATTCCGATAAGAGATTAAGCAGCATTTGCATTAAATTGAGCAATTTCACAACAAATCCAAAAACAGACACCACCAAATGGAAGCCTTTTCGTAATTACACGGTTTCCTAAACAAAGTGAAAATCCCAAAAATTGCTATAATTATTATATAGCATGCATCATAGGCAATCTCAGAGTGAGTTAAAAGAACAGCATTCAACATAGCAAATATAATATGCAGAAAGCTTTTGATACTGATTGAGCAGGTTAAAAATTCGCTTTTAGAATTTTCCCCGGAGAGCTGGTCGTTTAGAGGTAATAGTGTGATTTTGACCTTAAATGCCTAATTATCGTAATCGATTGCCTCTCAATCAGATTTATCATTTTGATTCAATGCTATCCTTAAATATCTATTGGCATACATTTAATTTTCGTTATTGATTTCTTTATATTCATGGATTATTGCTACCCTGCTTCTCCCTTCAGTATGGAAAAAAAAGTCAAATTTCTGAGCTATTCTATTATCAGTCAGATAATCTAAAATTAAATAGTGCTTAATTGGCAGCTTCTTTGTAATCCCAAGACTACATGCTGCAGCAATTAAGCTTTGAAAATCTGATCTAATAATTTTCGGTTTTCTGATATTTATTTTCAATCACAGCTTCAAAATTATATTCATCATCAATTTTATAATAATTTCTAGTCTGGCATCAAAATGAATTCCAGTTTTTTTTTCTTTATTCAAGTTTGGAGCATGATCTTCATTAATTCAGTGGCAATTAATGCGATTAGTAAGAAAATGTTAAAACTTAAAAATTATTTACAATAAAATATTATGCCAACTAGAAAAATTCTAGTGCGATGAGTTTAGAATGATTCAAGCAGCTTTACTATGAAATATTATAACAAAACTAAGTGATAAAGACTATCATAAACAATTTACTGCAAATATTCCGAACGTTCCTATAAATGCAGAAAGTAATTTTCTTATTAATATAAGCGCGCCTGTAAAATGAGACTTTATATATAACTAGAAGGTTTATCTTTATCATTCCAAAGTATTAATGTTATAAACTAATATTACAAAGGGACATTCAAGAGAAGTTAGGCTTTGAGGGGCTTTGCAAAATGCCCCATTTTCGCTTAATGAGCATTAATAAAATTGGCTTTTATTAAACTTCTTATATAAAAGCAATTTAATAATTTTGCATTAAGAAAATCAATTCATCACTAACAAATTAGGAAATCCATTAGAAACTGTTTTAAACATTATTGAAGATGCTTATTTCTTTAATTGTAGTAATGCTACAGTTACTGTTGTCTCACAAGCGTTGCTATTTTTTTGATTAAATAATAGCATTTAAAATGTCCACTCATTACACTTATTTACCGAGACTTCTATAATAAATTATAACTATTTATAACCCTACGCATACTATGGCTCAAATTTGAGTAAAGTATGAATTTTAAGGTATAAATGATATATATGTTGATTATCAAGCAATCCTCCCCCATAGGGATTTTGAAGGAAGCGATATGTATTATTGCATCTAAAGAAGTTAAGCCGTAAGGATTAAAACTATTATTAAAGTCAATTAAGATTACAGTAAAGCTCTCTGTGATACCATATAGGCACTTGTCTCCAGCTCTTTGTTAGGCTGTTTATTGGCAACCTCCTGAATGCCTTCCTCTGTGGCCAAGTTCAGGACTGAGCCGTCGATAAGAAAGATCTTCCCTGCATCCTCGATGTTTGGACGGTTTTGGATTGTCCACACTCTTCTGTCTCCACTGTAGGCCCTACTTCTCTTTTCCTGAATCCGGACCCCCTCAAGTGAAAGGCGTCTGAGTAATTCTCTAGTGAAACTGTCCTCCTTATTTCTCATAATTAAAATATGGCGTCTTCGTCTGGGTATGGCCTCTCAGCCATACATACTCGACTCATATTTTAATTATATCCGGCAAGGTTTTGCCATTCAGGAAATGAGCAACAATACCAAGGTAAGCAATTCTGCAGAGCAGAGCCTGACCATGCTCAACGACCAGAATGGATTTTCTCCTCGAGAGGAAAGGAAGTCCAGGTTTGGAAAGGGTAAGCCCAGCAGAGTCTGCAGGCAATGCCTAGACCATTCGGGCAACTACCTAGCGTGAAACTGGGCGTTACGTCCCAGGACTTGGAATTTCCCTTTTTGCCGAAAGGTGACCAGAAAATCCATTTTTTGGAATTTCGGAAAGCCAACTCTCTCGTCAACTCAAGCAGCAGCCGCAGAAATCCATAGCCCGCCCACTCAACACTTAAGCCGCGGGTTTTCGGGGGAAGGAGGAGTTGTATGTCTCCTTGGCTGGTCTCTATGGCCAGTTGAGACTATACCGCAAAGGTGAACCCTAATATTGGTCCTTGGTGACTGCGTTAGCAATACGGCACCTGCCTATTAATGTATAAGTAAGTAAGTCCTCCTTATTTCTCGCGTATGCTATATAGGAGATCCTCATAGGAAAATTAGAGGTAAACTCAACTAGAAGACCTAGGTTCTTCATTGCTGAACGGATTGTCTCCCCCGTTACCCTTTCTAGAATAGGGAAATTTACAATTAGACTCAGTGCGAATTCCAGAGTCTCCGGGTCAGATCTATCTTCATGGAGAGGGATCTCTACGGTTTTCCCACTGTAGAACTCCGAGTAACGATTTTGACCTTTCTCCCTCATCGATATAAAGTCCTTGTAGAGGTCATCGTCTAGGAGTTTCTTATCTCTGTCCTTATCCTTATTCATGGGGTCATACAATTCAATTTGGCAAAGGCTCTCCAAACCCTTTCTAGCCCATGTCGGATAAATGCGATAAGCTCCCCATACCCGCTTCCGAAATTGTCTTACTCCCCCATCCTTGATCGAGCGGCTCGCTATCGTTCGATCGGGGATGGGGGTTAAAAAAATATATGTTTATTATATATACTTCTAAATAAGAGGGTTAAGAGTATTTAATCATTTTTTTACTGCAAAAATTGAATTATTTCATTTCATAAAATACCAATTTTTTAATATTTTGAATTTTTAGTTACCCCTTTAAACGTATAAATTTAAATTTTAAAGAATCTCTATTTTTTTAGATTATCGAGTTTTTAAGCCCAGGTTGATGATTAAAGCACTTCAGATGGGTGATTCCGTAGCTTCCTGTCGTCTCAAAGCCTCTGAAAACAACTTCATTAGGCACATCTCCCAAGCTTTTGATAACTAATATATTTTTATATATATAAAAATTGTCATGATATGAAAATCGTTCGATCAAGGATGGGGGCTAATTTTCCCAATTTTTAGGGAATTTTTACAGTCAATCGTTCGATCAAGAATGGGGGGAGTTAGGGTAATCTGCTTTAGCCTTTTCCTCCACAATAACTCCTCCTCAGGGGAATGGTCTTCAATCTGATTCGAGGAGGATGAGGACGACCCATGCTTCAAAAGGTCTTGTAGAGACTGAATAAGTTTCACGAAGCTGTTCATAGTTTGAATAATACCTAGCTGAAGGTTTTCACTCCCTTCTATATTTTGGAGTGCATCCTGTATCAATTTCTCATTCTTCCTCGTTAGACTTTCCATCATTTCTTCTAGGTATCTCTCGCATTTATTTGATCTCTCCTCGATCTCCTTTTCAGCACCAACTTTTGCTATATCTGCTTCTCTCATAAGGCCCGCTACTGCCTTCAAGGTTGCAATCCTGTCTTGGAGGTTTAAAAGATCATTTCCAAGGCTCCCTTTCAGTTTTTTTCTCAACTTCTGAACATTCGTCTTTATTGTGTCTTCAAGTGTTTTCTCCACGTTTTGAATTAATTCCGCTTTTAATTCTTCAGTCTGTCTTATGATTTGTTCATAGGTGTCCTTCTTGAACTTTCTAAGATCCGCGTCAATGAGCTCATCAAATCCAGATCAAGTCAACTTCGCAGCCTTCTTATCTTGAGGCATATTTTCGGCCAAGCTGTTGACATTTTTGAAGTATTTTAGAACTTTTTTATAATGCAGGTCATGCTGTTGCCTCTCTAGGTCTATTATTTTTTTGCCCTGAGTCATAATATCCATGAGGTTCTTCTTTAGTATTTCATCATGCAGCTTCTCCTTATTCTTTCTTTTTTCCTTCATTTTCTTAAGTCCCCCATCCTTGATCGAACGATTGACTGTAAAAAATTTCTAAAATTTGGGGAAATTAACCCTAATCCTTGATCGAACGATTTTTCATACCATGCAAATTTTTATATCTATAAAAAATATATTAGATATCAAAAGCTTGGGAAGATGTGCCTAATGAAGTTGTTTTCAGAGGCTTTGAGACGACAAGAAGCTACGAAATTAACCATCCGAAGTGATTTAGTCATCAACCTAGGCTTAAAAACTCAATAATCTAAAAATAGAGATTCTTTTTACAATTTAAAATTTTTAATTCAATAAGGAACAAATTAAAATTTATACAATTTAAAGGGGTAACTAATAAATCAAAATATTAAAAATTGGTATTTTTATGAAATTAATTCAATTTTTTGCAGTAAAAATAATTATTAAATACTCTTAACCCTCTTATTTAAAAATATATAAAAAAAACATATATTTTTTATTTTATATATAATTTTTTTTTTAACCCCCATCCTTGATCGAACGATGGCGAGCCATTCGATCAAGGATGGGGAGGGGAAGTAAGTTTTTTTTTCCAGGCCCCTGAAGCCTTGCTGAAGTCGCGCCACCTCTTGTTGGTATTCTCTACACTTCAATTCCAGTGCCAATATCAAATCTGGCTTTGTACTTTCCATGTCCTCTTCCAATTTTCTGATTGCGCTCTTTTCTTCCTTCAGCTCTGCCACGAGACCTTGTTGCATGAAAACTAGCCTCCTTACGGATTCCTCAAGCTGGAAAATTTGGCCTATGTCTGCCTTCGTTGCAATCTGGTGGGCCAACCTATCTTCTAGGCTTGGGTCGAATAAGGGTTGCTGGACAGGAATGTGATCGGAAAATTGCCTAGCCGGTATCTGAGACTGCTCAGGACTCTGTATTAAGGCTTCGAGATCTTGCACCGCTTCAAGACTTGCGATGAACGCATTTGCAAACTTGGATGATCTAATACCGAATGCAGATTCAACCGCCTGCTTGAGGCTTGTTTCGAACTCTATAAACCTTGTTAAAACTCAGTCTGCTAAGGAATTATAGCTGTCTAGAAGAGCATTCCAGTGCTGGGACAAAGCCTCATCCATAGTAACCTGCTGGTTTGTTACTTTTCCGTCCAGTTCGACTAAGCGATGCTCCAAAAGGATACGCTGTGTTTTTTCTTCTTCAATCTGCCTTTCTAGCTGTTGAAGGGTTTGCATGGCTTGAGGATGTAGTTGTAATTGAGTCTGAAGGTCTGTATAAGATTGGGACACCGGTTTCGGACTCAGAAAATTATTCTCAAAGGCTGATCACGGATTTATATGCGCGCCAATATCTAGACTAGGGCTTGGTGCTTCTCAGTTGATATTCGATCAGCAATTCATCATCGGGGGTTGAGATTCCGATATTCTGACTCTTGAAAAAAGGGAATCCATCGTTTAAGTAATTAATTATAAATTAAACATAATAATATTTAAGTTTAAATTTAAGTTTAAGTTTAATAGAAGTCTCTAGCATTCATTGAATGCATCTAAGTCATTCTTGAGTTTCAGCTATGATAACAGCTCTGAAAAATGGTAGGTGAACCGGCCTAACCGTTGAACCGTTAAAATTGTCAAGCCCTTTCATACTTCTCTAGTCTGTGCCAGCCTCAGCACAGACCTCCCTCTTCAAGCCGAAGCTCTCAAGAAGTTATACTTCTCACTGAACTTGGTACATGGGTCCGGCCTGGTGGATTAGGACTGTAGAACCATCCCTGACTGCCATTTTAAATATTTGTGATAATAATATAACTCAAATATAATGAAAAAATGTCAAAAAATCCAAAATTATCATCAATATGAAAAATTTCGATCAAAGTAAGACATTAGAGTTAAAATTGAGCATCACTTTACCTTTCGAATGAGAAATCGAAAGCAAAAAACCTCCAATATATAATTGTCTAAGCTAACTACTTTCCATTTAATAAAATTATGATCATATGTCAGATTCAAAGAAAATGATATAAGCAAGAGGATTTCTATTAATTTTGCTCAAAAATGGGGTAAGTAAACAAACAATTAGTATTCTATACTAGCTTAGACTTATTTATATATAAATCAATAGCTCATCTAGATATTTACTAAATTTCTATTCCCATCTTCTTTAATTCTGTTTTTATATCAATTTTGCCACTCGATATTGATTTTACCAAGCCTAAATCAATACCTTTAGTATCGAAAGAATCTGGAAACTGAGGAAAATTTTTAAAAGAATTCACTTGAGGCTGAAATTGTATTTTGCTATAAAATTCCACAAAATTGCTAGTTGTCTTGAATTCTTCATTTATTTTTGGCTTAAGGACTTGTTTTTCTTTTTTAGCTACAGAGCCTTCAAATAGTGACTCTAAACTATGCAGCTGAGATAAAAGAATTTCTTTATTCGCTAATTCTTGATTCAGCATTTCCTGCTTCTTCTTCGCCTCTTTTTCAAGAAAATTAAATCTCTCATCAAGTTCTTGAATTTTTTGGTCATTTGTAGCTAAAGTCGCCAAATGCTCTGAAAGCTGCTCAGCCATAATCCTCAGCTGCTGTTCCCTCAATTCTAATTTTTCCTTTATTCTTTCTATATCCATTGTAATTAATATGAGCTCAGCCTCAAGTATTCAGAACTCAACAGACCCTAACAGGGTAATTCTTTATATGGACTATATATCCCAGCCATGTCGCGCTGTTCTCGCATATATGATGATAAATCAAATCCCATATGAAATTCGAGAAATCAGAATTTTTAAAGGCCAGACTCTTACAGACGAATTTAAAGCGATTTCTCCAACCCAAAAACTGCCAACAATAGTCCATCAAGGCTTTACTCTTGTAGAAAGCCATGCAATTCTCACTTATTTAGCTTCAGTTTTCCCTGTAGACGAACAATGATATCCTAGAGATCCTAAAATCCGAGCTCAAATTGACTGTTATTTGCACTGGCATCATGCTAATATAAGGCATGCAGTCTCATCATTTTTATATCATAAAAAAATCCTGCCTAAGATAACCGGCCAACAAATTTCTGAAGAGCTTGAAAAAGAATTTTTGAGGTCTCAGCACCTTTCGTTTAAATTTATTGAAAATATATTAAAACAAGGCCTTTATGTAGGTAGAACTCAAAGGCCGTCAATTGCTGACATTTCATGCTATTGTGAAGCAATTCAGCTTTATTTGGTAAATTTCAACTATGAAAAATACCCTGAAATTTGTAGGTGGATGCGAGAAATTGGCGAAATCCCAGCGATAAAAGAAGCTTCTAAGCCTTTCTTTAAGATTGTCCAGAGGGTTAAACTTTAAATTTAATTAACTTAAAAAACAGTTTATCCATTTTCCTAGTAGGAAAATATAATGAAAAAAGGTCAAGATCTTCATCAGCTTCTTGAAAATCAATGCAATCTAACTGATCTCTTTCGTAGAGAGCTAGAATTAAAGAATTTCGAACTCCGCAAAGCTTATCATAACATTCAGCTATTAAAAGGAATTTTAGTCACCATAAAACAAGACCTCAATTTGAAGCCAGAACAATTTGAATATTTATTTGGGCACATTTTTAAAGAAGAGGAAGAGTGCGAAAATAGAATTGCTAATCAGAAAGAAATTTTCCGAGAAAACCTACAAAATGTCACACATAGTCAAAATTCTTTCCAATTTTGGCCGAAATTGCCAGGCGATGTTATGAATTTATTAAAATTTTTTTTTAAAAAAATATCATTTTTTATATAAAAAAATAAAAAAAACCTTATGAATTTAGTGATCGAATTTTTAGAATTCAAAGAGCTCGCCACACTTGCATGCGTCAATAAAGAATTAAATGCAATATGCAAAAATAATATGCTCTGGAAGAAGCTTTATATAGGAAGATGAAATCGAGAAATCGAAGATGAGAATAATTATATTGAAAAATACGCTGAAAAATACCGAGGAGAAATGAAGTGGTACCATGAAAGACCAGTCGTATCTACCCTTAAGTGGCACTCAGGAAGTGTTACTTGTATAGACTACATACACGGCAGCAATTTATTTGTAAGCGGCTCAGACGATAGTTCAGCAATGCTCTGGCAAATAAACGAGCCCCACCCACAAGAAAGCGGCATTTTTCAGCAGCATCATTTACAAACCCAAGCTGTCTCAAAATTAATATCTTTTTATGGCCATGGTGGGCCTATATGGTGCTGCTTACAAATTCCCAATTTTAAGCTCGCTACTGGGTCTTATGACAGAACAGTCAAGCTCTGAAATATGCATACCGGCAAATGTGAGTCTACCTTAAGAGGCCATTTAGAATGAATCAGCTGTTTAGACGCAAATGAGCAGCTTTTATGCTCAGGGTCATGGGATGCATCAATAAAGGTCTGAGATTTAGAAACTGAAGCCAATGTGCAGACTTTATTTAATGACGTAGGGAATGCCATTTCTTGTATTCAGCTTCAAAATAATGAAATAATCGCTGGGTGTAGAAGAAATACAATTAATCTGTGGGAAATTGATACAGGGAGTCTTATAGGAAATCTAGTAGGCCATACACAAGCAGTCAATGCGGTGAAGAGAAGCAATTTTAGTGTATTGTCAGGGAGTGCGGATAATACGGTTAAACAGTGGGATTTGAGGAGCTTGGAATGTGTAAATACGCTTAAAGGGCATTTGTCACATGTTATGTGCTTGGATTATGACGATGACGCTAAGAGGGTTGCTAGTGGGTCTTATGATAAATCGATAAGGATTTGGGATTTGAGAAAAACAAGTGAGCCGAGGCAGATATTGAAAGGTCACTCAGCAGCAGTGTTTTGCTTGAAGTTTGATAGCAGCAAGCTTATATCAGGATCGTCAGACCAAACTGTCAAAATTTGGAATTTTTCTGATATTTAGAATTAATTATTTGTGATATTATAATTTTTTACTTCTAAATCTAATATAAATTTGGATTTAAATGCAAAACTATTCACTGAAAATCTGCTTATAATGAAATTGATTATTCTTTTTACTTAAATCTGCATTAAAATTCCAACTTCTTTAAATTACAAACTGATAAATGGGAAACACCTATAGAAAACTAAAATCCGCGATCGCCGATCTTAACAAATTTACCACTTCCAATGAGTTTTACAAATTTGCAGGCATGAGGCTTGAGTTTCACATCCAAAGAGGGCCTCCATTTCGATTTTTGTCTCATAGACCTCGTAGTAGATTAATTCAAGTCTATAGACTAGAAGATCAAAGGCAAAAAATTGGCTCAATTTTACTATACTTTTTACCTTAAATTTCCCAATTAGCCTTAAAAAATCTTAATGACGCCATATATAATACAAAAACCCTATAGAAAATTTAGCAATTGTATATGATAATCTTATGTATGTAAAAACAATGTCAACTATGAGAATCCAAAGCCGAACTCCTGACCGAGATACTGAATGCTCAATTTGCCTTGAAAGGTACGCGAACACTGTTTTGACCTGTGGTCACGCATTTTGTGACATTGATATTATTGATTGACAAGAAAGAAGCCAAAGCTGTCCTATATGCAGGAAATCGTTAAATGTACAAGAAGCTTATATTGATATGGAAGAAAATCCAGAAGAAATTGTAAAGGGGATTGAAAATGGCTTACAAGTAGCGTTTTCGTATATAGTAAGCAGCTAAGCATGTAATTATTATATTAACAAATTATTATTTCCTTCTAAGTGCTGCTTTTCTTGTCCGGGCGACTGGCTCTTCTTCGTCTTCAATTGGTGATCTTTCTTTTCTTTTTTTATTGTCTTCTTTTTTCTTGGATTTTTTTTCTGAAATTAATTTAGCTTTGTCTTTTGCAGCTCTTCTAGGTCTTTGGCTTGAGCTTGGCTCTTCTTTTTTATTTGTTTTATTCAGTTTGTCTTCTTCTTGGCTAGTTTTTTTCTTTTCACTTTGAGCTGGCTTTTCTTTTGATTTTTTCGCTGTTGATTTAGGTGGTGTTTTCATTTTAGAGGTTTTTTTAGTCTTTTCAATAACCATTTTGTCATTTTCGCTGGGCTCAATAGGTGCAGTCCTTGATAATCCTACTTGTTTGCTTAATAAATACACAAATTTTTCTAATGGATAGGTCTCTGCATTATTTTCTCCAGTTTTTAAAACTTCGATTATTTTATCAGAATCTTTTGATATTTTTTCATATAAATCTTTCATTTGAGACTGACTTATATAATTTTTCCCTATGAACATGCTCAGTGCTTCTAAAATAGGGAAATTTTCTTTATCGTTTAAAGCAAACTTTATCCCATCAAGCAAAAACAACACAAATTTGTCAGCTTGTTTAGATTTTAATGGCCCAACCCCAATTGATGTCACAAATTTTTTGGCTAGCTCTTTCATAGCATTAATGTCTTCATCTGTGCCGTTTCCCATACATTTTATAAGTGATTCTAGCATAATTGTGAATAAGACATTATCATTGTTGTCTGATATACATAAAATGGGGATGAAGGCCAACCCATCCTCTTGTGTGACGGTTCACATATCCGGGAATCGTTTTTTGGAGATAGTTGGCTCAGAAATATTTGAAATCCCAAAGCGAGGGATTCAAGAAAATCCGCTTTTTGTGCCTGATTCAATGGGCAATACTTGCGAATTCTTTTCCAAGAAAAACCAAACTAGTGGTGCCCGAGAAGGAGCAGGGTGAATTTATCTACTCAAGCTGCCTCTGTGGTTGCCCCGAATCGCGTAAGCGAGTATTTTTTCAGGGATGGCCTGAGGTATATTAGAGAAATTTAAGGTGGTCCCTCCAATTAAGGGCACGAGATAGAAATTTGCGCAATAGGAGCGATGGGACTCAGTTGGATGGAGGAGCTTGGCAATGATCTTTCGAACCCAACAGGGCAGCCACTACAGAGAAGCCAGGGGTTCGGTTGGGCTCATATGTACTAGAGGTGGAAGTCCACCCAATTCGCTTTGGCCACGACACAGCTTCTAACGTAGCTGTGCAGAATGTTTCTCGTAGAAGTAGAGACCTTAAACATGCAGCATTAATCTAATCATTGCTTTCTGGCTTATTTTCTGCGAATTTAAAGAAATTTAATACATGTTTAACTATAATGTTTATAGTTTTTAATGTAGAAATCCCAAAATTCGCAAAAAAGCTTGAAGGAAGATGAGAGTTTGTAATTGATGGGCATGTACAGATAATTCTGGCTATATGAATACAGACTAATTGAGATGTGGAGTCAGCATCTGAGCTATTTTTAATATTAAGAACTGTAGCATTCGGATTTGAAATCATTTTAGCGTCATTTTCAGTATCAATAGGAATTTCTGACATATATTCTTCTATAGTTCCCCACACATCTTCACCGACTTCATAATGAACTAACGAACCTTTTGAATTTTTTCCAGAAATTACCATTATAGTCTCACATAGCAGCTTAAAAGCTTCTTTTCTTAATTCAAATTGGCAGTCAGCTTTTGCTACTAAAGCTGTAAATAATTCGATAATATTATTTCTTTTTTCTATATAATCGTCAACTAATTCAGTCTTTTCTACAACTTCATGAAGATACCAAAGATTCCAGGAATATAAAATTCTTGCGCAGCTTAGCGTGATACCTGAATTATTAAAAAAATAAAAAATTAATTATTTTTATTATTTTTTTTAAAAAATGATTTTTTTTTATGAATTATTAATGCTATCACTCAAATATTGAGAAATCACATAAGTAAAATCTTCAAATCTTTCTTTAGTTAATTCTTCTAATATGTCTTTATGAGAAATTAACCCCTCAATTCTTTTCAGCCAAACTTCTAGGACTCCTTCTTCTCCTTCTAATGTAAATTTTTTAAATTCTTTTTTAAGCTCTTCACAGCAATAATCAGTCAATTTCGTAAGCTCAGTTCTTGAATCTTTTTGAAGCGGATGAGGCTCTTTTGCGAATTTGCTGAGACTTTGTCCAGTTTTCATTAAAGTTTCAATATTATCTGACTGGAGATGCAAATCAGTTAATGCAGAGATCAGCTGATTAAAAGGCGCTTTTAAATCTTTAGAAGCTAAAGCACTAAGATCAAGATAATTTGTAAGCTTTGCAAGCTCATTTGATATTATTTGATTAGCTCTAAAATATGTAAATAATTGTGGCAAATGGGAAATTAAAATTGTGCTGAGATTTACCATAGAATTTTTTGGTTTTTGCTCTGAAAGATTTTGCAAGTTTTTTAGTGAGGAAATAAGAAAATTGATAATAACCATTTTTTGGTCGTTATGAAGTTCAGCTGTCCCTGGTCTTGAAGAATCTCCAAGACTTACTCCCCCCCCTCTCCGTGAGTGAACAAAAAAATTTTGTTCACTCACGGAGGGGGGTTAATTTTTTTTTTTTTAAAACAATTTATATATAAATTTTATAAAAAATATTTTTTTTTCGAAATTTAAAAAAATCCTAATTCGCAAAATTGGAAAGCAAATATTAATTCAATTTGCAAAATTTATGTTTTAAAAAAGCAATTCGTTTAAAAATAAACAGAATTAGCTCTAGATTTCATTATAATAATTATCATTTATATATCAATTTTTTTTTCCATCCATAAAAAATTTTTTCTATTAAAAAAATTTTTGTTCACTCACGGAGGGTGGGTTTTTTGGGCAAAAAATAGGGATTTTTTCTAATGGTTTTGTTCACTCACGGAGGGGGGGGGGAGTTAGTAGATTAGTCATAGCTTCCCATGACCGAATTGCGCTTGTTTTACTCCAAAATGCTTTGACAAAAGGATCAATAAGATATATTTGGCCATTTGAATATTTTATAAAAAAATTCACAAGTAAAAGGATAGCTTTTTCAGCGTCTATGTATTTTCCTTGATCAAGCCCAAATCCAGTTGCCATAGTTTCTTTAGGCAAAGAGTCATTAAAAACAGCAGAAATAATAAAATCACATGTAGCGTCTCTAATTTCTTCATTTTCAGTCCAAATTAATCTTGAAATTACATCTTTGTCTTCGTCAGAAAATTTAATAATTTCATTTAATTTTTTGCAGGCTTCTATTGCCTCAATACAGCATTTATTTTCTATATCATAACACATTGCTATAATCCTTGGCTTTAATTTTATGATAAGTCCAATAAATTTTGGATCAATTTCCCATGTACAAATTTTATTGATAAGTCTTATGACAGCTTCCCTGACCTCTGGGGATTTATCATATAGCATCATACCCATGCATTTGAAGGTATCGTTATTTAAATATTTGCTTGGGTATTTTTCAGCCCAATAACTTATGCATTGTGAGGACAAAATTCTTATTTCAGGCATAATATCTTTGCATCTAAACCCGATTACTTCTTTTCTTATTGAATCTAGCATTTCAATAAGTTTTTTAATTTTGGTGTCTAATTGGATTTCGTGCTCCTTTAGTTCTTCAAGCTTTTGATTATTGCCACTTTTAGCTTCATTTTGCTTTAGCACCTTCAATTTCTCTTTATCATTGACTTCATTTACTAAAAGATCTAGTAAAGAATTTCCTAATTTCTTTTTTAAAAAAAATTTAAAAAAAATTTATTTTTAATCAAGGTTAAAAATAAAAAAATAGATTGGCTGAGTAAGTTTACAATCCCAAAAGTGGCGGTATGCCTTATAGGTCGCATTGTCATAAAAGTGAGACTTGATAGCCAGTTTATTAAGAAATTCAGCATAATCCCATCATAAATTTTATCCCCAGCTTCTCTTATGAGATGAAAATAAACTCTATGATACAGGCTTGAATAATTTTTGAAGCCTTTATTTTTGGATATAAGAGGATACTCATCACAGTCTTTAGAGTCTTCTTGAATCTTTGATAAGAGATTTTCCATGTCAGATTCTTCAAGATCGTCAAGAGTTACTAGATTTTTGCTGAGCCCACATGACTGAAGGATTAATGATAAAAATGAAGCCAAAGCTTCTTTTTCGTGAGTGGAATATAGATGAAGCCAATCTAGTATAAGAGCTCGAGGGTCGAGAATTTCATTGTGAAGGGGGTCAAAATAGTCTTTAGTTGAGGAAGAGTTTGACTCTAATCCTTGATCCCGCTTTTTCCTTGAATTTAGTGACATTTTATATAATAAATCAATATTTAGAAAATTTAAATTTAAGGAAGTTGTTCAAGGCGATATTTTGAAAGTATTCAGATTAATAAAGTTGAAAAGAATTTTAAATATTAAATTAATAAATTGAAATAATTTTCTATTAACTCTCCCCCCCCCCGTGAGTGAACAAAAAAATTTTGTTCACTCACGGAGGGGGGTTAATTTTTTTTTTTTAAAACAATTTATATATAAATTTTATAAAAAATATTTTTTTTTTCGAAATTTAAAAAAATCCTAATTCGCAAAAATTGGAAAGCAAATATTAATTCAATTTGCAAAATTTATGTTTTAAAAAGCAATTCGTTTAAAAATAAACAGAATTAGCTCTAGATTTCATTATAATAATTATCATTTATATATCAATTTTTTTTTCCATAAAAAATTTTTTCTATTAAAAAAATTTTTTGTTCACTCACGGAGGGTGGGTTTTTGGGCAAAAAATAGGGATTTTTCTAATGGTTTTGTTCACTCACGGAGGGGGGGGGAGTAAGGATTATTTATTATTATTTTTGGAATTATTATTTAGACGCCCCTATAGTTCCTTTCATAACAGATTATCAGATTTTAATTAAGGAGTCAAAAATTATAGTAAATTTGAATTATTTTTGAGCTCCAAGTATTTTAATTTTTTTATCATCAGTTTAGCACGCTAAATATACTTCAAATGAAATTAAATGCATTTTTATAATTATTATATAGAAGAAATATATTTCGTTTAATATAGATTAATAGTATTTTATTTCCAGACAATTTTTCAATTTAATCATCATTTTTCCTATTTCTGACAATTATTATATTAAATGAAAAATATTTCCAATTTTTCCAATCTACCATCACAAATAAATTTAAATCCTTTTCTCTCCAACTTTTCTGATAAAAAATCCCTATACACGTATCCATTTTTCAACGCTTAAAAATGCGTTTTTTGATCCACTAGGATAAATGTTTGAAATTAAATTAATCATTATTAGCTCGAGAATGGTCTACTCTCTAATTCTATAAAAATAGGTAATTTACTTTTGCATTTTTCCTCTGAATTTTTCCTGCTTGAGCTATTGCTTCCTGATGGGGAGGATGATGCTGTGTCAGATGATAAAAGTTTGTGTGAATACATACATTGGGTTCCATTAAGGCAATACCCATGTTCAATATATTGTTTGCATTCTTTTGCCTTAGGGATCTTTCCTGTCTCTGTTTTCTCTCTTAATTCATGTCCTCCATGAGCAAAAACGCACCTGTCACCAAATTCGCAAATCCCTGATTCCCAATTTTTGCATATCTCGGTCTTGAATTTCATAAGGAAATTTTTTTCTGCGGCCTTGGCTTTCTTTCCTGACTCCCTCTCCCTTTAAATTGGAACAAAATATGGGTAAAATTTTCTTTTTTTGGGTACTTTAACCCCCTTTAAATTGGAACAATTTTGTTTCAATAACAAAAGTTTAAGTAGTAGAATATTATTTAAATAGATTTAGAATTGATTCTTCATAAAATAATTTAAAATAAAAAATATTCCTTTCAATTTATATATAATTTTTAGTCATTTTGAAAAAATAAATTAGCCTCCCTTCAGGATTTTTTGTTCCAATTTAAATTAGGGAAGTGGAGTGAGGGTGGTTTTGAAGAGGATGAGCTGCACTCAGTCGAAGTCTCACTATGAGAGACGGATGAGGCTTTTAGGCTTGTGTTGCTTTCTGAATAGAAGTTCATTTTGTTCAACAAATTAATGTAAGCCTATCTATAGAAAATCAAGCTCTTTTTCAGTATTATAAAATAAATATCAAACCATTTTGAATCACAGGCTTGAAAATCTAGCATCCTATACATTAATGATAGTATATAGTAATTTTTCCAATTAAATTATAACTAAAATTTAGACAATAATAATCATCACTAATTAAAATAATAAAATTTTATAATTTTCCACTCAAAAATATTCTTCAAATTATACATTTCACTATTTATGAGATCCAATTTTTCCTCAAAAACACGATTATAAGTCTTTATTTTTTTTTATTTCCTATATTAGTTAAAATTCTTAATGCCAAAATTCTCATTAACTGAATGATATAAAAAATGGAAGAACCGCGAAATTTTGTTTTAGTAGTTGCTGCTTGCAAAAATCTTGGAATTGGCTACGAAGGCACAATTCCTTGGAAAATACCTGAAGATCTCAAACATTTCAAAAGCCTCACCTTAACAGGTCCTCAAACCAACACTGTGATAATGGGTCGCAAAACTTGGGAATCCATCCCATCGAAATACCGCCCTCTCCCATCTCGTAAAAACATCATTGTTTCTAAAACCCTCCCTCCTACTGAAGGTGTAGAAATTTATCCAACCCTTACAGAAGCTATTTCAGCCTCCACAGGTCTTTGCTTTATAATTGGCGGGACTCAGATTTTCCAAGAATGTCTATCCCCTCCTTTGGTTTCCCATTGTTCTCAGATCTATCTTACCCGCATTTCCAACGATTTTAAGTGTGATGTTTTCTTGCCAGCGACCTCAAAAACTCTATTTCAAGAGCCTTTATTTGAAGGGTTTTCAATAACATCAATATCCAAAACCAAATGCTACTCTAACATAACTTATGATTTTTGTACACTTTGTAATAATAGTTTACCCCCTCAGCCTCAGTTCATTAATTACCCTCCTCATGAAGAATATCAGTACTTAGATTTAATTAAAGAAATTATTTCTAACGGAAATAGACGAGATGACAGGACTCATATTGGGACAATTTCATTATTTGGGAAAATGATGAGGTTCGACTTGAGCGAAAGTTTCCCTTTGTTGACGACTAAGCTAGTATTTTGGAAGGGTGTTGTAGAAGAATTATTGTGGTTTATTAAAGGGTCGACCAATGCTAAAGAATTAAGTGAAAAAGGTGTAAAAATTTGGGATGGCAATGGAAGCAGACCATTTTTAGACTCTTTAGGGTTCAATGATAGAGAAGAAGGAGATTTAGGTCCTGTTTATGGGTTTCAGTGGAGGCATTTTGGAGCTGAATATAAAGATATGCATGCTGATTACTCAGGACAAGGGTTCGATCAGATAGCTGAAGTGATAAATTTGATCAAAACTGACCCAAATTCAAGAAGAATCATTCTAAGTGCATGGAATCCAATTGCGCAACCTCTTATGGCGTTGCCTCCTTGTCATGTATTATCTCAGTTTTATGTAAACAATGGAAAATTATCATGCATTCCTTCTCCTTAATAATAAATCCCAATATTATTCACAATTAATTATTTTTCATATAAAATTAGGCTTTGATCTCAAAAAAAATGATAAATATTTATCTCACATAGCTATATGCTATACCAAAGATCAGGCGATGTAGGGCTTGGAATACCTTTTAATATCGCTTCCTACTCATTATTAACATGCTTAATTGCACAAGTTTGTGGGCTCGAAAGAGGAGAATTTGTTCATGTGGTCGGGGATACCCATGTGTATTCAACACATGTGGACCCTCTTGAAACTCAGCTGAAAAGAAATCCTTATCCTTTCCCTCAGTTAAAATTAAATGGAAATGTTAAAGAAATTGATCAATTTTCAAGTGAAGATATTGAGCTTATTGGGTATTACAAGCATGGAAGAATCCAAATGGAAATGGCGTTATAATTAATTAATCCACTTTTGGTTAGTCAGAAAAAAATGGATTTTTTTTTGGAAAATTAATCCTCTTCGTTAGAGAGCAAAAAATTTTTTTTAGATATTAATATAATCTTTAGCATATTATATTACATTTTAAGCAGCTCTATCTTGTATAAGGTTTTTAAATTAAAATTATATTATCTTTTCAAATATAAAGGAATTTAAATTTTTAAATATGAAGAGTAAAGAGCTATAAAAAATCATTCTTACGATGCAAAGGGGGAGCTAGATATTTTATAAAAAAATGAGAATGATTGTTTTATAATGAAACTTAATTTTCAATAAATTAGAAAAAAATAAAATAATTAATGAAAAAGTTATTTTTAATGGCATAAGAAGCAGAAAAAAGTTTTAAAAGGTTATAATTGAGTTAAATTTTATTCAATTTAGTAGAATTAAATAAATGCAATTTTAGGCTTTATTTTCGTTTTTATTAGATTTTATTATTAACTTAAAAAAATTTACTTTATTTTGCCAATTAATGCCACATTATCATTGTTTTAATTATTAGATTATCCAAAAGTTAATTGTAGCATCAAGACCTGCAGATCCAATTAGTAGCTTTTCAATATTTATAAATTCAACTGAACTTACAGATCTATGATGATATTGGAGCGATTTGATTATCTTTCCTTGCAAAGTACCCAATACTCTTACAAAGCCATCATAATACCCAGCAACCAAATAATTTTCACATGGAGATAACGTCATTGATATTATAATCCCTCCATTTGTTTCCACTTTCATAACTTGTTGTTGATTATTAATATTTCAAAAAATGATATCACCATTTATATGAGCTGAAACTAAATAATTTCTTGATTTAGCAAAACATATATAAGAAACCTCCCTTATGCATTTTTTATCAAAAATTACGAATTTTTTTTTATTAATTCTCCACAAATTCAATTTCCTATCACTACTGGCGAATGCAATAAATTTCTCGCATGGAGAAAATTTAATACAAGTAATCGCTCCTTTGTGCTTTAAATAAAAGCTATCTAATAGATTTTTTGTATTTATTACCTTAATATTTCCATTTAATAGCCCAGCCCCAATAAAATTGTTTTCAAAAGATAGATCAAGCGCTGATACTTGGTCTTTAATTTCAATTTCGCTTAAAGGATATTGATTTATAGTGTCTCAGATAATTACTATGTTATCCACATATAAAGAAACCAAAAAATACGATATTTTAGAAAAAATCACATGCATAACTATAGCTTGGTGGCCTTTAAGCTTAAAAACATTAATATTTTTTTCGATATTTTGGATTTTTATTGATTTTGAAGCATCTGTATATGCCATATATTTCCTGTCATAGGACAAAGATATAGAAGTAATTTCTTTATAAGGGAGGAGATGGCTTTCTGAAGCTTTGGCATCTCAAATCTCTGTATAATTTTTTGTTTTCTTTATAGCTATGCAATTTTCATCAGGCGAAAATGATAATCATTGCTTATTGAATAATGTCTCATTGAACCATTTTATTTCTATTTGCCAATTTTTTGCTAAGCATTTCAAAAGAGGCATGGTTTGTATTTTTATACCTATATTTGAAAATGATAAGTTAAAAAGGTTATTAGGTCTTGAAATACTCACTTTTATTGACTTCATAAGTTCTTCTGTTTCTATTTTTCATATTCTGATATTTAAATCATTACAATCAGTTATTACATATCTTGAGCATGGAGAAAATGAGGCAACTGTTGCAGATTGAGGATGAAATAACTTGCATTTAAATCAATTTATATTTTCAACATACAAAACTGGCACTAAAATGCTAAAACTGCCTAAAACAATAAATTTGCCACAAGCAGAATATTCAACTGAAGCTATAGCATAATAATTGTCGTAACAACTCATCATTGAGCTTGTAGCAATATTTCATATTCTTAAGCAGCAATCATGACTTCCAGCAGCAACAAAACCCCCTTTTGGAGAAAATGCAATAGAAGTCACTAAATGTAAGAGTCCTGGCAGTTCTGTTAATTTTTTATCATGCACAATGTCCCATATGTGAAGTATATAAGAGGTGTCAGCAATTGCAAGCAGTGATCCATCCTCTGATAAAGCGACTAATTTTATAATTTCTTTATGTTCGAATTCTTTAAAAACACACCCACTCTTAATATCTTGTAAAAATGCAAAATTATTATCAATATAAGCCAAGTAGTCCTTATTTCAGGCAAAAGTGGTATTCCAGTCAGTTATTATATTTTTAAATGGAGGATACTTACCGAATCGCACATCTGTTAAATCACAGTCCTTGAAATTTGTATCATAAATATTTGCGAAAGTAAAATCCACCCTTTTGAGATTGCTTCCCTGGAAATTAGAATTTATTATGAGTGCTTCTGAGAGATCTGCGCCTTTAATTTTGATGCCATGCAAGTCTTTATCGATGAATTTATATTTGGAATAATTCAAGATTGTTATTGCGTTACTGGAAGCATGTTTTAGGCTTTTATGCTCTCTTGACTGTAAAGTTATGCTAAACAGTTTGGCTTGCAATTTTTCAGTTGCTAAGCTTTTAAAGCATTTTAAAATTTCTTTCTGGTTTATAAAATTGATTTTATTGATATAGCTTGCTTTGAGGAAAGAAATATCTACTATTCGAAGAATATGAGTAGCGAGAACTATAGAAATTTTATAGGAAAGGTCTTGGAAAGTAGGGATAGGAGATGGGAATTGAGTGCTTGGCAATAAATTCTGTGACTCTAGAGCTGCTGAATCGCCTAAAGGGAATTTTCGATTGTGAACATTCAGAGATTGAATAATAATTCCAGCATAGCTCATGGCAGAATTTAAAGATCGATCGATATTATCATCTATTTTTAAATAAACGCTGCCTTTTATAGGTAGGATATCCTCAAATTTGTAAATATTTTTAGCAGAATTATCAAAGAATAAAGAAACCCCTTTATGTTGAAGGTCTGGAATGCTTTCTATATGCTCAATAATATGCACCTTACAAAATAAATCTCCTTTCGATGAGCATGCACATATAAAACTTGGAATAATTTTACACTGTGTTTGCTCACATTGTAAAGGCATATTATTATATATCTTATTTAAAAATTATGATTAATAGATAATTAGTTTTTGCACAATTTCAAATAATTTTCGATTTATAAAAGCATCTTATTTTCAATATGGCATACGAAGCCGAAAAAAGTTTTAAAGGTTATGATTGAGTTTATTTTTATCCTTTATTTTAAATATTAGATTCTCCAAAAGTTAATTGTAGCATCAATACTCGCAGATGCAAATAGTAGCTTTTCACTATTTATAAATTCAACTGAACAAACAGATTTACGATGATATTGGAGCGATTTGATTATCTTTCCTTGCAAAGTACTCAGCACTCTTACAAAGCCATCATAATACCCAGCAACCAAGTAATTTTCACATGGAGATAATGCTATTGATCTTATAACCCGTCCATATGTTTCCACTTTCATAGCTTGTTGTTGATTATTAATATCTCAAAAAATGATATCACCATTTATATGAGCTGAAACCAAATAATTTCTTAATTGAGCAAAACATATGCAAGAAACCTCCTTCATTCTTTTATTACCAAAACTTACGAAGATGTTTTTATTAATTCTCCACAAAATCAATTTGCCATCATTGCGTACGACAGCAATAAATTTCTCACATGGAGAAAATTTGATACAAGTAATCGCTCCATTGTGTGTTAAAGAAAAACTATCCGATATGATTTTGGTATTTATTACCTTAACATTTCCATTTAATAGCCCAACCCCAATAAAATTGTTTTCAAAAGATAGATCAAGAGCTGACACTTGATCTTTAATTTCAATCTTGCCTAAAGGATATTGATTTAAAGTGTCTCAGATAATCACTATGCTATCCACACATAAAGAAACCAAAAAATACGATATTTTAGAAAAAAGCACATGCATAACCCTAGCTTGGTGGCCTTTAAGCTTAAAAATATTTATATTTTTTTCGATATTTTGGATTTTTATTGATTTTGAAGCATCTGTATATGCCATATATTTCCCATCATATGACAAAGATATAGAAGTAATTTCTTTATAAGGGAGGATATGGCTTTCTAAAGCTTTGGCATCTCAAATCTCTGCATCATTTTGTGTTTTCTTTATAGCTACGTAATTTCCATCAGGAGAAAATGATAATGATGTCTTATTGAATAATGTCTCATTAAATCATTTTATTTCTATTTGCCAATTTTTTGCTAAGCATTTCAAAAGAGGCATGGTTTGTATTTCTATACCTACATCTGAAAATGATAAGTCAAAAAGGTTATTTGGTCTGGAAACACTCATTTTTATTGACTTCATAAGTTCTCCTGTTTCCATTGCTCATATTCTGATATTTAAATCATCGCAATCAGTTATTATATATCTTGAGCATGGAGAAAATGAGGCAACTGTTACAGTTCGTGGATGATTGAAACTGCATTTAGTTATTTTTATATTTTCAGCATACACAACTGGCACTAAATAGATAGGAGCGCCAAGAACAATATATTTGCCACAAGCAGAATATTCAACTGAAAGTATATTAGAATTATAGTTGAAACAACTTATCATTGAGCTTGTAGCAATATTTCATATTCTTAAGTAGCCATCACGACTTCCAGCAGCGACAAAACCTCCTTTCGGAGAAAATGCAATAGAAGTCACTAAATGTAAGAGTCCTGGCAGTTCTGTTAATTTTTTATCATGCACAATGTCCCATATGTGAAGTATATAAGAGGTGTCAGCAATTGCAAGCAGTGATCCATCCTCTGATAAAGCGACTAATTTTATAATTTCTTTATGTTCGAATTCTTTAAAAACACACCCACTCTTAATATCTTGCAAAAATACAACATTACTATAAATATAAGCCAAGTAGTCCTTATTTCAGGAAAAAGTGGCATTCCAGTCAGCTATTATATCTATTTAAATGATTATTAACATTCTTTCAATTAACCTTTATCCTATTTATATAAAAATATAATAGCAACTATCAGTAGGTATGCTTGCACTAGCAATAAATATTATCTATTTTTAAAAGGAGGATACTTACCGAATCGCACATCTGTCAAATCACAATCCTTGAAATTTGTATCATAAATATTTGCGAAATAAAAATCCACCCTTTTGAGATTGCTTCCCTGGAAATTTGAATTTATTATGAGTGCTTCTGAGAGATCTGCGCCTTTAATTTTGATGCCATGCAAGTCTTTATCGATGAATTTATATTTGGAATAATTTAAGATTGTTATTGCGTTACTGGAAGCATATTTTAGGCTTTTATGCTTTCTTGACTGTAAAGTAATGATAAGCAATTTGGCTTGTAATTTTTTAGTTGCTAAGCTTTTAAAACATTTTAAAATTTCTTTCTGGTTTATAAAATTGATTTTATTGATATAGCTTGCTTTGAGAGAAGAAATATCTCCTATTCGAAGAATATGAGTAGCGAGAACTATAGAAATTTTATAGAAAAGGTCTTGGAAAGTAGTTATGGGAGATGGGGATAGGAATTGAGTACTTAGCAATAAATTCTGTGACTCTAGAGTTGCTGAATCGCCTAAAGGGAATTTTCGATTGTGAACATTCAGAGATTGAATAATAATTCCAGCATAGCTCATGGCAGAATTTAAAGATCGATCGATATTATCATCTGTCTTTATATAAATGCTACATTTTATAGGTAGAATGTCTTCAAATTTGCAAATATTTTGAGCAGAATTATCAAAGAATAAGGACACCCCTTTATGTAGAAGGCCTGGAGTGCTTTCTATATGCTCAATAATATGCACCTTACAAAATAAATGCCCTTTCAATGAGCATGCACATATAAAACTCGGAATAACTTTGCATTGTTTTTGCTCACATTGTAAAGACATATTATTATATACGAAGTAGAAAAAAATTAAACTGAATTTTAAAAGGTTATGATTAAGTTCAATTTTATTCAATTTAATTAGAATCAATAAACGCAATCTTAGGCTTCATTTCGGTTTCATTAGATTTTATTATTAACTTAAAAAAGCGCTTTATATTACCAATTAATTCATATTATCCTTGTTTTAATTACTAGATTCTCCAAAAGTTAATTGTAGCATCAATACTCGCAGAAGCAAATAGTAGCTTTTTGCTATTTACAAATTCAACTGAACAAACAGATTTACGATGATATTGGAGCGATTTGATTATATTTCCTTGCAAAGTACTCAGCACTCTTACAAAGCCATCAAAATACCCAGCAACCAAGTAATTTTCACATGGAGATAATGCTATTGATCTTATAATCCCTCCTTTTGTTTCTAATTTCATAACTTGCTGTTGAGTATTAATATCTCAAAAAATGATATCGCCATTTATATGAGCTGAAACCAAATAATTTCTTAATTTAGCAAAACATATGTAAGAAACCCCCTTCATGCGTTTTCTACCAAAACTCACAAAGTTTTTTTTATTAATTCTCCACAAATTAAATTTCCTATCGTAACTGGCAACTGCAATAAAATTTTCACATGGTGAAAATTTTATACAAGTAATCCCTCCTTTGTGCATTAAAGAAAAACTATCTGATAGATTGTTTGTATTTATTACCTTAATATTTCCATTTAATAGCCCAACCCCAATAAAATTGTTTTCAGGAGATAGATCAAGAGCTGTCACTTGGTCTTTAATTTCAATCTCGCTTAAAGGATATTGATTTAAAGCGTCTCAGATAATCACGATGTTATCCACATATAAAGAAACCAAAAAATACGATATTTTAGAAAAAATCACATACCAAACTATAGCTTGGTGGCCTTTAAGCCTAAAAATATTTTTATTTTTTTCGATATTTTGGATTTTTATTGATTTTGAATCATCTGTATATGCCATATATTTCCCATCATAGGAAAAAGATATAGAGGTAATTTCTTTATAAGGAAAAGAATGACTTTCTAAAGCTTTTGCATCTCAAATCTCTATATAATTTTTTCTTTTCTTTGTAGCTACATAATTTCCATCAGGAGAAAATGATAAATATTGCTTATTGAATAATGCCTCATTGAACCAATTTATTTCTATTTGCCCATTTTTTGCTAAAGATTTCAAAAGAGGTATGGTTCGTGTTTCTACACCTAAATATTTAAATGCGATGCTAAAAAGGCTATTAAATCAGGAAAATCTCGCTTTAATTGATTTTATAAGGTCTCCTGTTTCTATATCTCATATTCTGATTTTTAAATCATCACAATCAGTTATTACATATCTAGTACATGGAGAAAATGAGGCAACTGTTGCATATCGTGGATGATTGAATCTGCATTTAGTTATTTTTATATCTTCAGCATATAAAACTAGCACGGAAAGCATACCAGTGCTAAAAACAATATATTTGCCACAAGCAGAATATTCAACTGAAAATATAATAGAATAATAGCCGAATGGGCTTATCATTGAACTTGTAGCAATATTTCATATTCTTAAGAAGCCATCACGACTTCCAGCAGCGACAAAACCTCCTTTCGGAGAAAATGCAATAGAATTCACACCATGTTTTGGTCCTTGTAGCTCTGTTAATTTATTGTCATTCATAATGTCCCATATGTGAAGTATATTACAGTTATCAGCAGTTGCAAGCAGCGATCCGTCCACTGATAAAGCGATTACTATTATCACTTCTTTATGTTTGAATTCTTTAAAAACACACCCAGTCTTAATATCTTGCAAAAGTGCAACATTATTATCAATATAAGCCAAGTAGTCCTTATTTCAGGCAAAAGTGATATTCGAGTCACTTATTAAATCTATTTAAATGAATATTAGCATTCTTTCAATTAGTCGCTATTCTATTTATATAAAAAATATAATAGCAGTTATTAGTAGGTATGCTTGCATTAATAATTATCTATTTTTAAATGGATGATGCAACCCGAAACATACATCTGTTAAATCACAGTCCTTGAAATTTGTATCATAAATATTTGCGAAAGAAAAATCCACCCTTTTAAGATTGCTTCCCTGAAAATTAGAATTTATTATGAGTGCTTCTGAGAGATCTGCGCCTTTAATTTTGATGCCATGCAAATCTTTATCGATGAATTTATATTTGGAATAATTCAAGATTGTTATTGCGTTACTGGAAGCATGTTTTAGGCTTTTATGCTCTCTTGACTGTAAAGTAATGTTAAGTAGTTTGTCTTGCAATTCTTCAGTTGCTATCTCCCTCTAGCAAGATAAAATTTGAGAAAATCTTGTTTTTTGAGAAATTAACAAACTCTTCCAAAGTGAGCAAAAAGTTTGTATATATAAAAATGATTTTAATAAAAAATGGTTATTATTACATAGCATTACTAAAAATAAATTTTAAAATATAATGAACTGTTCACATTTAAATGTTTAAAAGCGAATATATTTGTAGAAGTGTATTATAAATAAAATTAAACCCCCGTTAAGTGGGAAAAATATTTGCTATTTCAAGAAGGGGAGTAAGACTTTAAAGCATTTTAAAATTTCTTTCTGGTTTATAAAATTGATTTTATTGATATAGCTTGCTTTGAGGGAAGAAATATCTCCTATTCGAAGAATATGAGTAGCGAGAACTATAGAAATTTTATAGAAAAGGTCTTGGAAAGTAGTTATGGGAGATGGGGATAGGAATTGAGTACTTAGCAATAAATTCTGTGACTCTAGAGTTGCTGAATCGCCTAAAGGGAATTTTCGATTGTAAACATTCAGAGATTGAATAATTATTCCAGCATAGCTCATGGCAGAATTTAAAGATCGATCGATATTATCATCTGTCTTTATATAAATGCTGCCTTTTCTAGGTCGGATGTCCTCAAATTTGTAAATATTTTGAGCAGAATTATCAAAGATTAATGACACCCCTTTATGTAGAAGGCCTGGTATGCTTTCTATATGCTCAATAATATGCACCTTACAAAATAAATGCCCTTTCAATGAACATGCACATATAAAACTTGGAATAACTTTGCATTGTTTTTGCTCACATTGTAAAGACATATTATTATATATCCTTTTTAAAAATTATTATAATTATTAATAGATAATTATACAATATTTAATTAATATATTACATTTATTTTTATTAGCACTTTAAATAAGATCAAAAATGCAAACTAATAATTAAATATATTAAAACAGCCGAGAATAATTATCGCACAATTTCAAATAATTTTCTATTATAAAAACATTTTAATATATTTTCAATATGGCATACGAAGTAGAAAAAAATTAAATTAAGTTTTAAAAGGTTATGATTGAGTTAAATTTTTATTTAATTTAATTAGAATCAATAAATTTTAGGCTTTATTTTCGGTTTCATTAGATTTTAAAATTAATTTTAAAAAGCGCTTTATATTGCCAATTAATTCATATTATCCTTTATTTTAAATATTAGATTCTCCAAAAGTTAATTGTAGCATCAATACTCGCAGATGCAAATAGTAGCTTTTCACTATTTATAAATTCAACTGAACAAACAGATTTACGATGATATAGGAGCGATTTGATTATATTTCCTTGCAAAGTGCCCAGCACTCTTACAAAGCCATCAAAAAACCCAGCAACCAAGTAATTTTCACATGGAGATAATGCTATTGATCTTATAATCCCTCCTTTTGTTTCCACTTTCATAACTTGCTGTTGAGTATTAATATCTCAAAAAATGATATCACCATTTATATGAGCTGAAACCAAATAATTTCTTGATTTAGCAAAACATATGTAAGAAACCTCCTTCATGCGTTTTCTGCCAAAACTCACATAGTTTTTTTTATTAATTCTCCACAAATTAAATTTTCTATCATTACTGGCGGCTGCAATAAAATTTTCACATGGAGAAAATTTGATACAAGTAATCACTCCTTTGTGCATTAAAGAAAAACTATCTGATAGATTGTTTGTATTTATTACCTTAATATTTCCATTTAATAGCCCAACCCCAATAAAATTGTTTTCAAAAGATAGATCAAGAGCTGTCACTTGATCTTTAATTTCAATTTCGCTTAAAGGATATTGATTTAAAGTGTCTCAGATAATCACTATGTTATCCACATATAAAGAAACCAAAATATACGATACTTTAGAAAAAATCACATACCAAACTATAGCTTGGTGGCCTTTAAGCTTTACAATATTTATATTTTTTTCGATATTTTGGATTTTTATTGATTTTGAAGCATCTGTATATGCCATATATTTCCCATCATAGGAAAAAGATATAGAGGTAATTTCTTTATAAGGAAAAGAATGATTTTCTAAAGCTTTTGCGTCTCAAATCTCTATATAATTTTTTCTTTTCTTTGTAGTTACATAATTTCCATCGGGAGAAAATGATAAATAGTGCTTATTGAATAATGCCTCATTGAACCACTTTATTTCTACTTGCCCATTTTTTGCTAAACATTTCAAAAGTGGTATGGTTCGTAATTCGAAACCTACATATGGTAATGCGAGGCTAAAAAGGCTATTAGGTCAGGAAAAACTCGTTTTAATTGATTTTATAAGGTCTCCTGTTTCTATATCTCATATTCTGAATTTTAAATCATCACAATCAGTTATTACATATCTAGTGCATGGAGAAAATGAGGCAACTGTTGCAGTTCGTGGATGATTGAACCTGCATTTAGTTATTTTTATATCTTCAGCATATACAACTGGCACTAAAGAGATAGAAGTGCCAAGAACAATATATTCGCCACAAGCAGAATATTCAACTGAAAATATAACATAATAATAGCTGAATGAACTCATCATTGAGCTTGTAGCAATATTTCATATTCTTAAGAAGCCATCACGACTTCCAGCAGCGACTAAACCTCCTTTCGGAGAAAATGCAATAGAAGTCACTCAATGTGAGGGTCCTTGCAGCTCTGTTAATTTATTGTCATTCATAATGTCCCATATGTGAAGTATATTACATTTATCAGCAATTGCAAGCAGTGATCCGTCCTTTGATAAAGCAGCTACTTTTATCACTTCTTTATGTTCGAATTCTTTAAAAACACACCCGCTCTTAATGTCTTGCAAAAATGCAACATTATCATCAATATAAGCCAAGTAGTCCTTATTTCAGGCAAAAGTGGTATTCCAGTCAGTTATTATATCTATTTGAATGATTATTAGCATTCTTTCAATTAGTCGCTATTCTATTTATATAAAAATATAATAGCAGTTATCAGTAGGTATGCTTGCATTAGCTATAATTATTATCTATTTTTAAATGGAGGATACTGCCCGAATCACACACCTGCCAAATCACAGTCCTTGAAATTTGTATCATAAATATTTGCGAAAGAAAAATCCACCCTTTTGAGATTGCTTCCTTGGAAATTAGAATTTATTATGAGTGCTTCTGAGAGATCTGCGCCTTTAATTTTGATGCCATGCAAATCTTTATCAATGAATTTATATTTGGAATAATTTAAGATTGTTATTGCGTTACTGGAAGCATATTTTATGCTTTTATGCTCTCTTGACTCTAAAGTAATGTTAAGTAGTTTATCTTGTAATTCTTCAGTTCCTAAGCTTTTAAAGTATTTTAAAATTTCTTTCTGGTTTATAAAATTGATTTTATTGATATAGCTTGCTTTGAGGGAAGAAATATCTCCTATTCGAAGAATATGAGTAGCGAGAACTATAGAAATTTTATAGAAAAGGTCTTGGAAAGTAGTTATGGGAGATGGGGATAGGAATTGAGTACTTAGCAATAAATTCTGTGACTCTAGAGTTGCTGAATCGCCTAAAGGGAATTTTCGATTGTAAACATTCAGAGATTGAATAATTATTCCAGTATAATTGATGGCAGAATTTAAAGATCGATCGATATTATCATCTGTCTTTATATAAATGCTGCCTTTTCTAGGTCGGATGTCCTCAAATTTGCAAATATTTTTAGCAGAATTATCAAAGAATAAAGACACCCCTTTATGCTGAAGGCCTGGAAAGCTTTCTATATGCTCAATAATATGCACCTTACAAAATAAATGCCCTTTCAATGAGCATGCACATATAAAACTTGGAATAACTTTGCATTGCTTTTGCTCACATTTCAAAGACATATTATTATATATCCTTTTTAAAAATTATTATAATTAATAGATAATTATGCAATATTTAATTAAATATTACATTTATTTTTATTAGCACTTTAATACCAAAAATGCCAACAAATAATTAAATATATTAAAACAGCCGAGAATAATTATTGCACAATTCAAATAATTTCCTGGGGTTTGTGGAAACATCTTACTCCCCCCCCCCCCTCCGTGAGCGAACAAAAAAAATTTTGTTCGCTCACGGAGGGGGGTTAATTTTTTTTTTTAAAAAAAAATTATATATAAATTTTATAAAAAAATATTTTTTTCGAAATTTAAAAAAATCCTAATTTGCAAAAATTGGGAAGCAAATATTAATTTAATTTGCAAAATTTATGTTTTAAAACGCAATTTGTTTAAAATTAAACAGAATTAGCTCTAGATTTCATTATACTAATTATCACTTATATATCAAAATTTTTTTCCATTAAAATTTTTTCTATTAAAAAAATTTTTGTTCACTCACGGAGGGTGGGTTTTTGGTCAAAAAAATGGCGATTTTTCTAATGGTTTTGTTCGCTCACGGAGGGGGGGGGGGAGTTAATATATTTTCAATATGGCATACGAAGTAGAAAAAAATTAAATTAAAGTTTTAAAAGGTTATGATTGAGTTAAATTTTATTTAATTTAATTAGAATCAATAAATGTAATTTTAGGCTTTATTTTCGGTTTCATTAGATTTTAAAATTAACTTTAAAAAGCGCTTTATATTGCCAATTAATTCATATTATCCTTTATTTTAAATATTAGATTCTCAAAAAGTTAATTGTAGCATCAATACTCGCAGATGCAAATAGTAGCTTTTCACTATTTATAAATTCAACTGAACAAACAGATTTACGATGATATTGGAGCGATTTGATTATATTTCCTTGCAAAGTACTCAGCACTCTTACAAAGCCATCAAAATACCCAGCAACCAAGTAATTTTCACATGGAGATAATGCTATTGATCTTATAATCTCTCCATTTGTTTCCACTTTCATAACTTGCTGTTGATAATTAATGTCTCAAAAAATAATATCACCATTTATATGAGCTGAAACCAAATAATTTCTTGATTTAGCAAAACATATGTAAGAAACCTCTTTCATGCGTTTTCTACCAAAACTCACAAAGTTTTTTTTATTAATTCTCCACAATATAAATTTCCCATCTTTACTGGCAGCTGCAATAAAATTTTCACATGGTGAAAATTTTATACAAATAATCGCTCCTTTGTGCATTAAAGAAAAACTATCTGATAGATTGTTTGTATTTCATACCTTAATATTTCCATTTAATAGTCCAACCCCAATAAAATTGTTTTCAAAAGATAGATCAAGAGCTCGTACTTGGTCTTTAATTTCAATCTTGCTTAAAGGATATTGATTTAAAGTGTCTCAGATAATCACTATGTTATCCACATATAAAGAAACCAAAAAATACGATATTTTAGAAAAAATCACATACCAAACTATAGCTTGGTGACCTTTAAGCTTTACAATATTTATATTTTTTTCGATATTTTGGATTTTTATTGATTTTGAAGCATCTGTATATGCCATATATTTCCCATCATAGGAAAAAGATATAGAGGTAATTTCTTTATAAGGAAAAGAATGACTTTCTAAAGCTTTTGCATCTCAAATATCTATATAATCTTTTCTTTTCTTTGTAGCTACATAATTTCCATCAGGAGAAAATGATAAATGGTGCTTATTGAATAATGCCTCATTGAACCACTTTATTTCTATTTGCCCATTTTTTGCTAAGCATTTCAAAAGTGGTATGGTTTGTATTTCGAAACAAACATATGGTAATGCGAGGCCAAAATTGCTATCAGGTCAGGAAAAACTCGTTTTAATTGATTTTATAAGTTCTCCTGTTTCTATATCTCACATTCTGAATTTTAAATCATTCAATCAGTTATTACATATCTAGTGCATGGAGAAAATGAGGCAACTGTTGCAGTTCGAGGATGATTGAATCTGCATTTAGTTATTTTTATATCTTCAGCATATACAACTAGCACTAAAGAGATAGTGCCAAGAACAATGTATTTGCCACAAGCAGAATATTCAACTGAAAATAAAACAGAATAATAGGTGAATGAACTTATCATTGAACTTGTAGCAATATTTCATATTCTTAAGAAGCCATCACGACTTCCAGCAGCGACTAAACCTCCTTTCGGAGAAAATGCAATAGAAGTCACTCAATGTGTTGGTTCTTGTAGCTCTGCTAATTTATTATCATTCATAATGTCCCATATGTGAAGTATATTACATTTATCAGCAATTGCAAGCAGCGATCCGTTCTCTGATAAAGCAACTATTTTTATGATTTCTTTATGTTTGAATTCTTTAAAAACACACCCAGTCTTAATATCTTGCAAAAATACAGCATTATTATCAATAGAAGCCAAGTAGTCCTTATTTCAGGCAAAAGTGGTATTCCAGTCAGTTATTTTATTTTTAAATGGAGGATACTGCCCGAATCATACATCTGTTAAATTGCAGTCCTTGAAATTTGTATCATAAATATTTGCGAAAGAAAAATCTACTCTTTTAAGATTGCTTCCTTGGAAATTAGAATTTATTATGAGTGCTTCTGAGAGATCTGCGCCTTTAATTTTGATGCCATGCAAATCTTTATCAATGAATTTATATTTGGAATAATTCAAAATTGTTATTGCGTTACTGGAAGCATATTTTATGCTTTTATGCTCTCTTGACTCTAAAGTAATGATAAGTAGTTTATCTTGTAATTCTTCAGTTCCTAAGCTTTTAAAGTATTTTAAAATTTCTTTCTGGTTTATAAAATTGATTTTATTGATATAGCTTGCTTTGAGGGAAGAAATATCTCCTATTCGAAGAATATGAGTAGCGAGAACTATAGAAATTTTATAGAAAAGATCTTGGAAAGTAGGGCTAAGAGATGGGGATGGGAATTGAGTACTTGGGAATAAATTCTGTGACTCTAGAGTTGGTGAATAGGCTGAAGGGAATTTTCGATTGTAAACATTCAGAGATTGAATAATAATTCCAACATAATTGATGGCAGAATTTAAAGATCGATCGATATTATCATCTATCTTGATATAAATGCTGCCTTTTCTAGGTAGGATGTCCTCAAATTTGCAAATATTTTTAGTAGAGTTACCAAAAAATAAGGACACCCCTTTATGTTGAAGGCCTGGAATGCTTTCTATATGCTCAGTAATATGCACCTTACAAAATAAATGCCCTTTCAATGAGCATGCACATATAAAACTCGGAATAGTTTTGCATTGCTTTTGCTCACATTGTAAAGACATATTATTATATATCCTTTTTAAAAATTATTATCATTAATAGATAATTAATTTTTGCACAATTTCAAATAATTTTCTAAAATTTATAAAAACATCTTAATATATAGCTTATGCATGTAATCGTGCTACTTCTATAATTAAAATTGAATTAATTATTAATAATAAAAATAATTATAAATTAAAGTCTAATATAGAAAGAAAGACTGTGCTTAACTATAAGAAACTTATTAGAAGTTTATTTTGCAGCTTATATTATTGCAACTGATGCAAGATAATATGGCGTTCAGCTCACCAGAACTCGTAATCTGAAATATGGAGCCTAATAAAATTAATTTGACTGAAAGAAACTATCCATTTAACTTAAGCATATAAATCTACCATATTCATTGATGCCTTATAATTAAATAAATAGCTAAATGTCAGCAACGCTCATCCCAAAATTCCAATGCATAGCTTCTCCACAGCATTCTGAATATTGCTGCGAGCTATGCGGAGTTGGGTTTGATTCTCCTCATCAGTTTAGAGACCATTTGATCCAAGATTTCGAGCTTGACCACGATTCGATCTCCTTTTTGCAATTCAGGTTGGGATTATCCTTTTTCTCTATAATTATCTCAATTAGCATATCCCTATCTTGATTTCATATAAAAAAGGCTTAGATTACGAGACAAAATACTCTCCTAAATCACTAGAAACCCCAAAATCTCCTTATTCTTGCTCAACAGTAGAGTCAGAATGCGACGAAGTTGAGTGCCCAACCTGTGGGAAGTTTTATAAAAACCATAAAGGACTCCAACAACACATAGGAAAAGCTCACTCTAATAAAGAGAAAGGAGTAATCTGCAGCATATGCCACAAGACGTTCAAACACCAGCATGCTCTCACTTTCCATGATAGACAAGTGCACCAAAAGGTTACTCGAGTGAATTGTGAAATATGCGGCTTGACTGTTTACAACAAGTATATGCTTACCAAGCATATCAGTAAACACCCTTCTTAAATGTACATATGATAAATAATGTAAATACCTTTGTATATAACAAATTTGCGTTTCAGAAGGAATAGAAAATATACTTTTTGGGTTAATTGTAGCATTTATATAGAGATTTTAGATTTTTTATATTTAATATAAAGAATTTAATCTTGAAACAAAGTTTTTGTAGAGAAAATCAACATCAGGCTTAAGGCTGAAACTTCCAAAACAGTGCAGATTTTAAATTTAAGGTTATCGTTTATTGATTTAAAATGAAATTTTTGCAAGAATTCAACTGCTTCAAATACAAATTTGGCTGATAAAATCATATAAATGAAAATTTAGACAAATTTTAATTTGTCTGTTAATACTAGAAATTTATATAAATTGCTTTAATTTTTCTTATTGCTCCATGAGGGCAATTCATTATTCAATTATAAATGTCAAGTATCTTTATGGTATCAGAAAATCAAACTGATTTTTCTGCTGAAAGCCTTTTTGACCAAATGGATATAGAAAATACAGGAATCCTGTATCTTGAGAATTTAAAAGCATTATTAAGGCTTATAGAGCCTTCCCAAGTATTTTTTGTCAAGCAGGTGCTTTCGAACTATATTTTCGATTATAAAAATTTTGAAATTACAAGAAATGACTTTGTGAAACTTTACAATAGTTATGTGGAAGCTACCCAGCTACAATGCACTAGACAAATAAGAGCTCCTGTCAGAGTAAAAATAAATTTAAAAGAATTGATGACAGGACAAACATCAAAAAATTCAAAAAATGTAAATGAGCCTTTCAGCCAAAGAGTGCTTACATTATTTATTTTTATTTTTTTTCAATTTTATTTATTAAATTTTATTGTTTTTAAAAAAAAATAAAATTTTAAAAAAGTTAGAAGAATAAATTTTGATAAAAATTCAAGCACTGGGAATAGCAGTTTGAGACATATTTTAGACGAAAGCGAGGTTGTATGCAAAAGGTAACAAACATTTAGCATTTCTAAAATGTTAGATAGTGAAAGCAAATATAAAAAGAGACCAACTCAGTCATGAAATGAAGAAAATTTTGTAAGAGAACTTAAAGGCTAATATTTTAAATAACTTCTCTCGTCTGCTGTAAAATTTCTTTACTCTCCCCCTCTCCGTGAGTGAACACTGTTCACTCATGGATGGGGGTTATTTTTTTTTTTAAAAGATTTATATATAAATTTTATAAAGAATAAATTTAAAAAAATCCTAATTAGCAAAAATTGGAAAGCGAATATTAATTTAATTTATAAAATTTATGTTTTAAAAAGCATTTTGTTTAAAATTAAACAGAATTAGTTCTAGATTTCATTATAATAATTATCATTTATATATCAAATTTTTTTTTTTATAAAAATTTTTTTATTAAAAAGATTTTTTGTTCATTTTTGGGCAAAAAAAATAGCGATTTTTCTAATGGTTTTGTTCACTCACGGAGGGGTGAAGTTAGCTAATCCAAATAGTCGATAGCTTTAAATTCATATTTTTCTATTCAAAAATTTTCTCCCTAATTAAATCAAGGTTTTATTACTATTAATGCTTTTGCGCAAGCACTCTTTGGTATCCTTCTAAAGTTTCGATATTTCTAACAGACTCCACTGGGTTTTTGCGAGCTGCAGGATGTTCAGCCCAATATTTATTGATCCTGTCTTCCATTTCAGCTCGGAAATTCTTAATCAATCCTTGGACAGGCCAAGCTGCTGCGTCTCCTAATGCACAAATTGTATGTCCTTCAATTTGCCTTGTAAGTTCTTCCAGCATATCAATTTCTGCAAAATCGGCATTTCCATACTTAATTCTTGTTAAAATATCAACTAGCCAGGTCGTTCCTTCTCTGCAAGGTGTACATTGCCCACAGGACTCGTGCTTATAAAACTTAGATAAGCGTAAAATGCAGTCAATAATGTCTACAGATTTATCAATTACAATAACAGCAGCAGTCCCAAGCCCAGACTGAACCTCTCTTAAAGCATCATAATCCATTAGCACAGTTTCACATATTTTTTTAGGCAAAATTGGCACTGACGATCCACCTGGAATAATCCCTAACAAATTATCCCATCCTCCTTTTACCCCTCCACAATGTCTATCAATAAGCTCTTTCAGTGGAATCGACATTTCTTCTTCTACCGTACAAGGATTATTTACATGCCCTGAAATACAAAACAGTTTAGTCCCTGCATTTCCTTTTCTCCCAAATGAGCTAAACCAACTCGCCCCTCTCCTCATAATTGTTGGTACCACTGATACCGTTTCTACGTTCGTCACAGTTGTCGGACACCCATAGAGCCCCATATTTGCTGGGAATGGTGGCTTCATCCTGGGTTTTCCTTGTTTTCCTTCTAAGCTTTCTAATAATGCGCTTTCTTCTCCACAAATATAAGCCCCAGCTCCTCTGTGTAGATAAATATCATAATCAATACCAGAGCCACATGCATTTTTCCCTAAAAATCCGCCAGCGTAGGCTTCATCAATTGCAGCTTGGATGATATTGGCTTCATGCCAAAACTCGCCTCTCATATAGATATAGCCAGCTCTAGCCCTCATAGAGGTCCCTACAATAAGCATTCCTTCTAGCAGCTTGTGAGGATCGTGACGAAGGATTTCGCGATCTTTACAAGTCCCAGGCTCTGACTCATCAGCGTTGACGACTAAATAAGAAGTGCGGCCGTCAGATTTCTTAGGCATAAATGAGTATTTTAAGCCTGAAGGAAAACCAGCTCCACCACGCCCACGAAGCCCGCTGTCTTTGATTTCTTGGATTAGCCAATCTGGGCCCATTGATAAGATATCTTTAGTTTGGTGCCAGTCGCCTCGTTTTAAGGCACCTTTTAGCATAGGGTCACTGTCTTTGTAGACATTTGTGAAGATACGGTCTTGGTCTTTTAGGCCGCCATAGGTACGTTCTGCAAAAGACCGTTTAAGTAAGCCTCTTGTATACTTTCTCAAATTAATATTATTTTTTTTTATTTATTATTTTTTATCATATACATAAAATGGCGTATGGCGACCGACCCACCCTCTCAGTGGTGGTTACCCATGTATATCCGGGCATGGTTTTTGGAGCCAGGAGTTAGTCCAACAACGTCTGGGACCTCGAAGCGAGAGGCCTAAGCGCGAGAGCCGCTGTTTTTGCGACCAGACCCATGGGCAGTTACTCGTGACTTCTTTTTGCCCAGCAGCGCTCAGCCCAGTGAGTGCCCGAAATGAGGCAGGGCGACTTACCTGCCTAAGCTGCTTTAGTGGCTCGCCCCGAATGGCGAAAGCTGTTGAGTTCTTTCTCGGGATGACCGGAAAGAGAGGGGAAGGCGAGTTAGACAACTAAACGGGGGTCTCTCCAGTTGAAAAGGTGCCCTTCAATTGGCAGATCTGGCGGACGACGAAGCGGAGTTGGCGTAAACTTAGGCGACGATCCAAGTTGGAAATGGAGGCGGTCAGCAAAGCCGGTATGAGACGGCCCTTGACAATACCTCTACCGAGAAACCGGGGGTTTCGGCCCGGGCTTGGTGAACGCTCTGCCACCACACGGGAAACCGTGGCATGCGACCTCGGACGTAGTAGGGACCTTAAATACCCAGCGTAATCTTAATCTTAATCTTAATTATTTTTTATCAAAAATTTATTGTATTTTACAATAAATCTTCCCAGCATTTTTTATATGAAAATTTATTATGGGAAACAAAAATCTTTCGCTTTATATAAAACTTGACGATTCAGCTTATAGCCCAGGCGATTATATACAAGGCGATATTTGTTTAAAAATACCATCAGCCATGAGGGTCGAAAGCTTGATTTTGCAGCTTTTTGGGGTCGAGTCTGTTCATTGAGAAGATTTCTCTGGGGAAGAAAAAGCTGCTATTGCAACACACCAAGCCAAAAATGTGATAATAGAAAAAGCCTTAACTGTTTACATATGGTCACAGTGTTTAGGGAAAAAAGGCCAATATGTGTTCCCTTTTACTATAATTCTGCCAAATTCTATGCCTGGGAGTTTTAGCTATGAAGCTTCTATGATAAAGGCTTCAATTAAATACTATTTGACTGCGACACTAATTTCTACCCCTGAGCCATATTCGCTTACACAAGAAATTAAACTAATACAGCCTCATATAGAGCATAATAGCGATCTAAGTGTTGGCTGTGTATCTACAGCTATAACTGGCTGCTGCATGCTTAATTATGGAGTTTTATTCCTCAGGGCAAGATTTGATAAAACTTCATATGCGACTGATGATATTTTAGGTGTATACCTCAGGAAGGCTTATAGCATTCAAATGGCTATAGGTAAGGGACAGTGCATTTTGGCTTGCCAATATAGAGCTAATGGTTGGCTCAATTTTGAGTCATTTGGAGATTAAGGAAATGCTATAAGATATCTCATGGTATAATTGTAGATATTGACCATGCAAAATGCTCAATAAATGTAGGGATTATTGAAGTCACATTATTTAGATCTATGCTTTTAAGAAGCAATGACGGCTCACAAAAGATTTTGAAGGAAAGAATATCACAGAAAAGTGTGAGAGCAAGGACTAGAAATTCTTTGCTAATAAACGAAGGACTTAGGATCCCTTTTGCGCTTGCTAATTTAGAAAGTGAAATTAAAGAAAAATGCACGACTAAAGGACAGTTAATAAATTGTTCATATTCTGCTCATGTAAGAACAGTTATGGATTCAGGCTGTGCAGGGCCTGAATCTGAAGTAGAAATTTGGACTGAAATAAAGCCAAAGGTGACAAAAACACAACACCCAAAGCCAAAGAAGTGGAAACCGGTTTTTATGCCGGCTGTACGTTTTGCACCGTCAGCGCCTCCGTTAGAAAACTAATAATAGACTGTTTATTAACAATAATGGCTAATGAATCCATTAAAAAACATAAATATTAGATAATAAAACAGCTTTTGCTTTATCATTAATTAAAATATTCAAAATTAAACATTTTTTATTATATTTTTTTTTCCAAATAAAAGCATTTTCCTATAAAATTAAAAAATTTTAATTAATTTTGCTATAAAGTATTAATAAAATCAAGAATATTTTTCATAATTTAAATGGAAAAACGTGGAGAGTTTAGCGCGAGAGGGAATAATTTTTTATTTTGTCTATATATTGGTGACGACACTTTAAAAGTAGAATTTGAAGAAAAAGAGACAGCTAAGAAATGGCTTGGAGACTTTACAGCTCAATATATCGAAACAATGACACAGAAAACCAATAATTTTAAGAAATTCCCTACATTTGTAAAAATGCTTATATCAGCCCTTGAGAAAAACAGTGAATCAGTGATGCTTGACATATACACAGTCCAAGAACTCGATATATTAAAAAATAGCAGAAGACCTCAAGGAAACCAAGCGCCAATTGACCCAAAATTAAGCATGAAGCGATATATGATCCTAACTTATTTGGTAGAATTCGACAAAGTTCATTATCCTTTACCTCTATTGTATCAGGAAGCCCCTGATATAGACGCTCTACAAAGGACTATTATTCGGCTTCGTAATGAGATTGACCAATATAAGCAAAATCTTCCTGAAGGAGATTTATTAAAAATAATTGAGGAAAACCAAGAAATCAAGCAAAAAATAAAAAAAATCGAGCATAATCAAGCTCTGGCAGCAGTGCCTAGAAAAGGGGCTGTAGAAATAGATACGCTGATAAAGGAATCAAAAGCGCTTGAAGAGGAAAATGATATTTTGAAGCTGGAAGGGAGCAAGGAAGCGAAGATTTTGAGGAAAAAGAATGAGGATTTGCAAGTAGAGTTTGATAGGATTAAGAGTGAAATGGAAATTATTATTTCTCAGCTGGAAGAAGAAAATGAAGAAAAATTAGAGATCAGAAATATTATGAGGGGAGAGGTAGAATTTTATAGATTTTAAATCAGGAAAAAATGTAAATTTTATAGAAAATGGGGTTAAAATGGATGTTTAGAATTGAATTTATTATAAAAGAGTATAAAATAAAGGTAGAAAATTTAGAAGAAGAACTAGAAAAAGCCAAAATTCAAGAAAATCAAGCTAAAGAAACACTTTTTCAAAGCCAGGAAGAGCTAGATAAATTAAAAGAAAGTGATAGAAAACAGAAAATGAGGATAAAAGAATTAGAAAATGAGCTGCAAAGTGTGCTGAGAGCCAGAAGTTCTAGAGGATCTAGTCCAGTTCCTTCTAAAACATATGGAGTCAATAACAGATTAAATAGATCTCCAGCATCCAGAAGCCCTGGGAGTGCTGGACGATTTTCTCCAAAAAGTTCACAAGGATCTTCCAGGAGTAACTCAAGGCCTGGATCTGATAGAGTTGCACAAAGAAATTCTCCAGGTTATAGAAATCGATCTCCAGGGGCGTCTCCTGCATCTTCTATTAATAGAAGGATAAATTCTCCAGGAAATCAGCAAAGAACTCCTCCTGGCCGAAGAGATTCTCCAGGAAATAGGCATATAACTATGAATAATCCACAAAAAGCTAGTAATAATCTATCTATTTTCACTTAAATTAGCTAATTTTAATAAACTATTTATGAATAAAGGCATAGAAAATCGTTAATCAATTATTTTTATTGAAATTTTATAAATTAAAAAATTATTTTAATTTTTATTATGCCCAAAATCATCACCTGCTTTGCAATATTCCCCAAATGCTGGAGCTCGAAGAAACAACAGAACAACAGAGGAGGAAAAACCTATAAGAAAAAAATCACCTAAAGCCAACGGAGCTGATGTAAGTGACATTGATGCAAGATTAGCAAGACTCCAGGAACTATTAAAAAGGCAGAAAGCTTAATGTGATTTTAATAATATTGATAAATGCTACAAAATTAGTTAAAAGAGTGATACAATCTCCAAAGGACTGTGCTTGTAAGACAGTCTACTAGGGTTTGCTTTCTTTTATTATTTCCTACTTTTCTTAGCTCAGATTGTAGATGGCTTGCTATTTCTTCGTTTTGGAGATTTAAAAGCTCTATCTGCTGCTTAGCTAGCTTATTTAGGTCATCCTTTATAAGCTCGTTGAAAGCAAGTTTTAGGATATCTTGGAGGGAAGAGTCCATATTTTTCAATTTTTACTAAATTATGATGGAAGTTTAAAATATAACTAGTTTGAGAAAAAAATATTATCTTAATAGTGATAGCAGAAATCTTTTGAATATATTGAAAATATACTTTAATTTATTTCGAAAAAAATTGGTTTTCTATCTGAGTGCATCAGATAAAGAATTTGCCTATTCATTAAAGCTTTTTGTATTTATAGATTATTTTTATAGAATTTGTTATATAAATATATATGGTATTATGATGAAAGAATGAAAATTAGTTAGTTTGGCTTAAACTTGTTTCAATAGGAAGATCGGTCAGGGACAGCCCATCATTGTCTTAATTTTTTATTGCCTACTCCCGTAATGAACAAAAAAAATTTTTTCGCTCACAGATGAGATTTATTTTTTTATTTTTTCAAAAAAATTCTATATAAATTTTCGAATTTAAAACATCTCAATTTGAGAAAATTGGAAAGCTAAAGTTATTTTAATTTGAAAATTTATTTTTACAAATGCAAGCTGTTTAAAATTAAACAGAATTAGCCAGAGATTTCATTATAATAAATCATTTATATATCAAAAAAATTTTATATTAAAATCGCTTTTTGCTCGCTCACGGAGGGTGGGATCTTATCCAAAAATAATGATTTTGCAAATGGTTTTTTTTTTGCTCACGGAGTGGGGGAGTTAGCATTAACCACTTCCATAGTCCAAGAAGAAGTATCTTTATGCCCAGCTTTAATTGAATCGAAACGATATGGAATAGATAGAGCTAGAGTTTCAAAATTGACTAGAATATCATATGAAATTATATTTTTTTTATTATTTATATTAATCCGTATAACTCTTCAATCCTTAAGAAAGCACATCCAGCATTTAAAGTTAATTTATTTCTTCATAGCAATCCATTTAATAAGAGATTTTTAGTTTTTATATTGCTATTCAAAAACAAGGGTCTAAAATTGATGGATTAACATTTAACTTTCAGAAGGATCTTTTAGCCTTTTCCCTTCTTTCCACTCCCCTTCTTTCTTTTCACCCCTCACCGAAGCTTGATAAGTCCCTCTTCCATGCTGTTTCCCATTAAACCAAGCTCCTTCATACACTCTTCCATCAGGCCATTTAAAAATTCCATACCCTTGTTTTTTATCATCAACATAATCCCCCTCATAGCACCTTCCATCAGGCCACGTGAATGTTCCTTTTCCATTCATCCGATTGCTTTTTCACTCCCCTACATATCTTCTTCCGTCATTCCAGGTAAAAGTCCCAAACCCATGCAAATTATTGTCCTGGAAATCCCCTTCATATAAATTTCCGTCTGCGCAATAAAATTTGCCTTTTCCGTGCTTTTTTCCATGTGAGTAGCTCCCCTCATATTTTGCGCCGTCTGGCCAGGTTTCTAAGCCACTGCCGTGCTGTTTGTCTTCTTCCCAGGTTCCTGCATATTGGGCGCCATCAATATGGGTGTAAGTTCCGTAGCCGTGGGCTTTGTCATTAAGCCAGGAGCCTTCATATACGTCTCCGTCACCATGAATAAGCCTTCCTTGGCCATTTGCCATGTCATTTTTCCAGTATCCTTCGTAAACTGATCCATCTTTTAGCAGCTGCTGGCCTTTTCCGTGCCTTTCGTTCTTTTCATTCCATTCTCCAATATAAATTTCACCATTTTCAAGCAAAACTGGGCCTTTTTTAGGAGTTCGAGTGTATTCCTGAGCAGGAGTGTCATATTTAAAAGGCCCAAATTTGTGCAAAGCAGCCATTGTGGCAGAATTTGAATAGTCAGGAATTTCGCCTTGGAGCTCTTGAAGGGCTTCCCGTTTAAGACTTTTCGTGATATTTGATTTTTGGTCTTCAAAAAGATTTTTTATGCCTTTTTAACTGTTTTTAATACATTTTTATTAATAAATAAATTAATAATAGTGCATTTAAAAAGAATACATAATTTCTAGCCATATAGCCACGAAAAACAGCTTGAGTCCTTACTGGCGAAGGTAACTCTGGCAATGTTATGGTTAAACTGGTGTAAGTTGTAAATTGATTTTCAGTTGAAACTTTTTCTGTATTCTTTTTTATTAGTATTGACTCTTCATTCATTATTCCTATTTCTTGATTCGTAGATACGTGGGAGTCAACGCATGAACAAGATGAACCCATTTGAATTAGAAATTATAATAGAAAAATCAGGTTAATAACTATTAAGGAAAATTATTGGAAATATTATGCAGATTTTATAAAGAGTAAGAAAATATGATGGGAATAAGAAATTTTATTAGAAAATAGGCTACAGATTCTGCGTATCTATTATGCTAAATAATTGGTATTTTTAAGAGCATAGAATAAATTATAAGTAAAAAATAAAAAATTTATAGTGTTTTCAATTATTTTAAAGCTAAAAAGTAAGGAAGTAGTACTGATTTTATATACTGTGAAATAAAATATATTTTAATTAGACTTTATAGCCTATATCAAAAACCTTCCAACTTAGTGTTGAATTTAACAATTTTCTTATAAGTAATATAAAGCATTATTCTGTTTCACAATAATTATTTAATTAATTAATTAATTTAATGCCCGAATTTTCTCTTGCAATTAATGAAGTTTCTTATAAAAAATCACACTCTATTACCTCAAGGATAAGCTACTTCTAAAAATATTAATTAAATATGATTTTGCTTTTCTTTTTCACTATTTTGGGTATTTCAAAAGCTTGTAATTTTTAAACAGCATCACCTTCACCTATAACTTGAAGCTCATATGATCGCACAAATAATATCATTGAGTTTACCTGATCTGCTTATTCAGGATCATCTCCAAAGTATCAAGTTATGTATGATTATACCATTTTATGCTAAATTTATTTCAAAAATAATTATTTAAAACATAATTTTTCTTAATTTCTTTATGATATAATGGTAAAACTTATATAATATTATTTTATCAAGGTAAAACTTATTTTTTGCCCATGACATCTAATTCCCTATCCTTTTAAATTGAAGCAAAAAATCCTATCCCAATTTAAAGGGGGTCAATATTTTTTTTAAAAACAATCTTTTAGGATTTTAATTTTATTTTATTATGAATTAAATCAATTCATGTGAAAACTGTTTAAATAATATTCGGCTTATATAAAAATTAGTATTTTTTTTACCTATAAAATTTTTCCCATTGAAAAATTGTTCCAATTTAAGGGGGGTTAAGTATCCAAAAACTGCAAAAATTTTACCTATGTTTTGCTTCAACTTGGAAGGGGAGTAAGACTCAAGGCCAAATAAAATGCAGCACAAATGATGGGAGTAGCTTAAAAGCTTATTACTACGCAATAGAAGGAGGCCAAAATTCAGAAAACTCCACCAGTGTTACTTTACTTTGTGCAGGAACACCTGCTGACGTGAATTCTCTAACTTATACACATAAGCTTAAGCAGGTCACATTGCTATGAGATGCAGCAGGAATAGATAACGGTGGATCAGCTATTATAGGCTATTCTATTAACAGAAAAAGTGATGTATGAGAATTAATTGCATCAATCACAGACCCAACAATTACGAACTATACAGATACTGTGGAATATGGAATTTCTTATATTTAAGGTATTTAAATACTTCTATTTATAAAGGAAAATATTTTATATTAGAAAAATTGCATATAAAAAGCGTTTTATAAGGTAGAGCATATATTTATATAGTCCAAAGCTATAATTCAGTAGGATCTTCTCCAGGGAGCTTATATATCACTGTTTTTCTAACTCAAGTAGCTGATCCAGCTGTTTCCACAATAAGTGTCTCAAAAAACCCAGTTTCCCAATCTTCTCTATCTGTCACTGTAAATCTATTAGATTCTGGTGGAAATGTAGTCATAAATCCTGCAATCCTTTTATTAGAAGTCAGAGATGTTTGTAGTGTTAATTATGGATATGAATGCATAAGAGTGAACTCAACTGATCCAAATTATGTTAGTGATTTATTAGAAAAACCAGCTTATGTAGTATTTAGCGACAATACAGACGGGACAATGACAGCTAGCTATACCCCTATCTTGCCCGGCCCCTACACAATGTCAGTCTTACAGCTAACTGAATATGGAATTTTAGGTGACTATTGGCAAAATATCTGGTTTTACCAAAGCCCTACAATGGAAAGAGAGGACTCTTATCTCAATATGTCCTGACCATTAGGTACCCTTATCACTCCAGACGCCTCCAACTTTATCACTATTAAATGGTTTGGCTTTTTATTGGCTGATTATAGCGAAGAATACACTATTTACTTATTTTCTGACGATTTTGCCAGACTTTATATAGATAACGACCTTATGATTGACAACTGGAGCAATGCCGTAAAAAATTCATCAGTAAACTATACATTTACAAAAGGAGTTTATACTTATATACAATTGGAATTTAAACAAATTGAAGGGTCAGCGAATATTTGGCTGGGGTGAAGCAGCCAGTCACAAGCTTCAGAAACGATCCCGTCAAATGCTTTTTATTATCCAATAAGGGTGAATGGGTCACCTTGGCTACAAGAAATAGGGATAGGGACTAGCTCTCCACAGTATTGTTATTTTGAGGCTGAAAATACAGTAAATGCGGGAATTACTAATAAGATATCGATTTATTCAGCTGACGCAGATGGGAATTTGCTTGATAATACAAATGATGTCTACTCAGTTTCCTTTTCAGGGCCAGCTACATTGAATTTCCAAAGTGTGTATAGTGGAAATGGAAAATCTATCGCTAACTATATTTTAACTACATCTGGAACCTATACCTTAAAAATCACACTTTATGGCAGCCAAATAAAAAATTCTCCAATATCTGTTACTGTAAATCCTGGCCCCATAAGTATCGATAACTCCTATACGGATTTTTCTTCAATAATTTCATCCACCCTTACAGCTGGAGATAAATATATATCCACTTTTGTTGCAATAGATGCTTATTTAAATACAATTACAAGCAGCAATGATATTTTGGACCTGCAAATCACTTTTGTTGATAATAATGACTATACAAGCTCTATTGGTGTTGCTCAGCCGAGTAACTGGACTGAAGTGTATGGGGAAAATTATTCTGGGACTTATAATTACCCTGATATCACTTTCCAGATATTCAGGGCTGGGAATTATCAGGCAAATATTTATATAAACCAAGGGCTAATGAAAGATTTTCCTATGAATTTGAAAGTACAGCCTAATAGCCTTAATGTAGAACACTCTGCGATTCAATTTTCTTCATATCAAGGATATGCAGGAACGGTGTTTTCAGTTTATTTTCAGGCTCGGGATGTGTATTATAACAATCTTTTAATTACTTCAGTTTCTTCATATCAAATTCAAGCTATAGGAGCTTCTACAGTCACTGCCACTTTTATAAACTATTCTCCAGGTGTTTTTACAATTAGTTTTACAATAACAAAAAGTGGGGTTTACTCAATATCTTGGCGAGAAGATTTTTGCTGCTTTAATGTGGTTGGAATGGAGGTGCCCAACAATGCCCTGTGGATCCGAGGACCCATTGGCATTCCTCAACAGATGAGCAGAGGGTTTCGGCCCAGGCCACATTGAGCAGTCTTTTTCCTGTAGCTTTCGAAGGAAGGCACATTTACAACCGATAGACTTCAAGGAGTTGATCCTTGGAATCAAGCTGCTCCAACTGTGTAGGTGGGCTATAGAAGTCCATAAGCATCAAGACTGCAACCGCAAGGTGGAGACAGAAGGTACCGAGAGTGGCATCCACCTTCAGGGAAAGACCCTCTGGGTTGGAGTCGAAAAGTAGTTGAACCTCCTGAACGGGAGATCTTTGGTGACTAATTCACAAATATGGCTAATGCCTGATTTTAATAGCCTAACCTACTCAATATCTGGAACAATAAACGGTTCCTCGTTACCTTCTTCAAGCACTTTTACCATTTTGCCTGCATTAACCTCAAGCTCATCCACCACAACACTATCAGGGATTCCTACCCAGATTTTTGCTGGAAACCAAACAACAGGTACTATTACTTCAAAAGACCAATATTCTAATATAAGAATAGACTCCTCAGATACCTTTACAGCTACAATTACAGGCTTAACTGGAGCTGCCATCAGTCCTACCTTAGTAAATAACGGTAATGGGATATATTCATTGATTTTTACCCCAAAAACCGTTGATACTTATACAGTAAAAGTCTATTTAAATAGTGCTGAAATTTCTGGCTCCAGCGTAAAATTTACCACAATTCACAGCCAAGTCTGCGCATCAGCAGCCACAATCAGCTCTTATTCCTCAACGTCTACAGTGGCAAGCTTTACCCTTTATATCTCTTCTTATGATTTATATGGAAATCTTATATCAAATATAAGCTCAATCGACACATCTTCTCAGTATTTCTATGGAAGAATCACTGGGGTACAAAATATTGACAAAATTGCGACTATAAATGATAATAAATTTTACCTTGATTTATCATTTTTAACACAAAGTGGGGCATATAGCTTGGTATTGCTATGATATCAAGCTAAGCAAGATACTTTGGATTTTTTGGCTGAAAATTTGTATTATAATTTTGATGGGATTAATTCTCAATGCTACCAAGCTGACTATAAATTATTGACGAATTATGGGTTCCAGTTGGTACCAGCAAGCACAGATCCATCCAGCTGCAAAATTTATCAGTATTCTGGGGATAGTTTGCCTATAAATCAAGCTGAAGCAGGGATAGAAAAAATGATTACAATTGAAGCAAGAGATAAATATGGGAATATTCAAGTAACCACAACTGATGTTTTCAGTGCAAGTTTAGTTATGGACTCAACAACAGTGACTGTTACTATACAAAATCAGTCAGCAGGATATTATACCTTATCATTTTTACCTCAAATTGCAGGAATTTATAATATGACTATTTATTTGCAGGTAAATTCTGTTGAAAGTTTGGTGACGAGTATTTCAATAAAAGTAATAGCTGGGATCACTGATCCTACTAAAACTCAAATTATTGGTTTAAGCAGCTGCACTGCAGGAGGTCAAGGCTCAATTTATATACTTACCTATGACACATATGGAAACTTCGAAGTTTCTTCTAATGATGTGGTCTCTATTTCTATGTCTGGAACTAGCACTGTCTCTTCAAGCCAAATATCTATAAAGAATTATCATAATGAATATTATATAGCAAATTATATTATTTATCTTACAGGAACCTATACAGTTTCTGCAACAATTGACAGTGAAGATACAGGAAAAACCTTTCAAATAACTATTACTCCAGCTTTACTATCAATGAGCCTATCTCAATTAGCAGCTCCATCAACAGCTACTTCTGGCAGCACAATTCTTGTAGATTTATATTTAAAAGACCTTTATAATAATGCTTATACAAGTTCACCAATATGAGATGTATATTTAGATAAAGAAGACAACCCTAATTTTAGCCCTTTGGAATTTACTGTTACTGCTATAGATTCATCATCAGGGCAATATAGCGCTAGTGCTGTTTATGATACGTCTAAATTAGATTTAAATAGCTTCTGTGGATCATCCTCAACGAGTGCAAGCTATTTATGTGATTTTAAGACAAATTTGCAATTATATGCATATACACTTGTGCAAGGGTTAAATGGGCTTTATTATAGTATACTATCAAAAATACTATAAATATAGAGACAGGGAATAAACAATAGTTTTTTTATTAAAAATAGGTAAGAATTAGAAGATTTAATCTAAAAATTCTCCTTATAAAGTATAATTCTGATTTTGAAGAACCTATTTCAGAAAATGTTATTGATGGAAATATTGATTTTGATTGAGGGTCAAGTAGCGATATAAGTGTGATATGGGATGGAGCTTTGGTTTCTAGCAGCGACACTTATTATACTTTTTATTTAAATGCTAGTGATTGGGCATCGCTTTCATTTAATAATGAAGTTGTTATTGATACAAACCAACAAAGTTCATATTCGGCCAGCTTAAAAGCAAACCAAGTGGTGGAAATTCAAATAAAGTATTATAATGTGGAGGGAGACTCTTATATTCATTTTCAGTGGGAATCTTCATCGATTACTAAAACTACAGTGCCTTCATCAGTGTTGTATCATTATTATGAAGATATTCCTGTAGGGTCAGGAGCTGCTATTATTCAGGGGTCATAAAATCAGTAATATAAACTTAAAAAAATGTATAATTTGGCCTAATTAACTTTGCTATTTATAAAGTATTTTCTAAAATAGGCAATAACGCTAAAAAGAAGCAGAATAAATAATATTTAAAATTTATATATCTTCTTTGTTTGAAAAATTTTAAAAATGATTATTAAAAATTTTTAAATTTAGACTTAATTTCCAATTAAGTTTTAAAAATTGTAAACAAAAATACGAAGCAACTTTCTAAAGCAATTATTCGGAAAATACGAGATAATAAGTTTAAAATTAAAATGCATAGAACAGAAATTAAAATCCTAAAATTAGTATAAAAAAGAATTAAAATGATATGTATAGATATATAATAAAAATATACATTGTTCGAATTTTCTGGTCTCCAAACAAAAATTCTTCTCTTGGATAATTAATTAAGGCTCGATTCACCTAGTGAATTTAGCCGGCTTAGGTAGTGAAGCAAAGCCCATGGGTGATTCGCTGGACTCTTCACTTATTGAGTCTATAACCAAAAAAGTACCATGAACCCTAGGAGGCAAAAGTTGGGACCTTTAGGTTGCATGAAGGAACTAACTAAGCTTTAAGCCAGACTTCAAGACTGGCGTTCTCATCTAATCTATACAAAGTTGGTCCCAATTTGGTGGCAGGGGGGAAAAGAGAGCGATTTTTAAGGTGGCTCCTGCATCGGACGTTAAGCACTCTAGGTTATATAGATATGCGTAGATAGAATTGATCATAACCTTTTTCTCTGAAATGAATATGCAGCTGCGCGTCGGGATTTGCTCAAAAGTGAAGGAATCCCCATATAATTGTACCAGGGATTGAGTTTCACCATATTTCCCTGAAGTTTTTAAGTATATAAAATTGGAGTTCTTTGCCAAAAGTGATGAAAAAATTTTTAAGTATTTTGACAAGTCCAATGAATTTATATTTTTATTCTATAAAATTATTTAAAGACAATTCAATGCGGCATATTAAAAGTTAAATATTTTTTGATTTTTTACTAGATTGATAAATGCATCTTTAAAATTTCAAAAAAATCATTAATTTTTGCTTATAACAAAGAAAAATCCAGAAACTTATAATTAAATGAAATTCTTTAAAATCGAAATCATCTTAGTTTAAACTTGTTTTATGGTATTTTCTGCTGTAGCTTTATCTGTTAACTCTCCTCCTTGCTCATCATTAATTTCTTTAATTTCCCCGTTTTCAATGACTACAGAAAATCTTCTGGTCCTATATCCAAGTTCGTCTCCAAAATCAAACCCTCCTTCTATTAACTGTGTTAAATCTCCTACAGCATCTGCAATATATTTCAGCTCTCCTCCAAGGCTTTCAGCATAAGCTTTGACGACCCATGGATCTAGTTAATTATTATAATTAATTTTTTGCAGTACATGCTTATTTTATCAATTAATTTTATATCCCAATGGATCATTAATTGACAATGCATAAACGTCGCAGCCTTTATTATGGAATTCAGTCAGCATGTTTATGAACCCTGGGAGATGTCTTGAGGTACACACGGGTGTAAAAGCTCCTGGATATCCAATAATCACAGCTTTTTTCCTTTCAAGCAATCTTGCTACATCTGCGTCTTTATCAATTTGGAATTTTCCGTCTTTCTTGACGACAAGAACAGCTTTGGATTTGGGGACTTTTTGTCCGACTCTTAAGAATCGACGGGAAAAGTTTGACAGCATTTGCAATAATTATGGAAAGTGCATGCTGATAAGGATTTTTAATGGCTTATAATTTAGCTAGAATTTTTGCATCAGTAATGCGTTTATGAAAGAGGGGTACAGAGATTCAGAATGATAGTTGAACAATAAGGAATTTATTGCATTAAAATTGTATGCAAAAATTTTTGAGGAAAGAGGGTTTACGAATAAGCGAATTTGGCAGAAATTCTCTCAGAATTGTTTAACAATAAATTTATAATTAATTAAAATTGCATATTGTCTTATATCTCTAAATCAATGATAAATTACCATTGAACATATTTAATCTAAACTCATTTCTTGACTAAAAGCAATATATTAATTAGCATTCTGATGATTCTAAATAGCTTTCTAATTGAGTTATATAATCATCTTTTTTAAGTCTTCGATAGCATTTGGGACATTTTTTCATGATTAAATATACATCTTTAACAAGCTCTTCTGAATTCCTAAGATTTTTTTGCAAATATTCGTAATCTTCATATAACTCATTTACTTTTTTCGTTGCTTTTTTTGCTATATCTTTCATTTTTTGTAATTCTTCCTTTTCTTTTTTTGCTTCTTCTCTAGCTTTACTTTTATTTTAATGGAAGATTCGGAAAGTAAAGGCCTTTAAGTAATAAAGATTTCTCTCTCTCTCTTTAGCTTTATACACTTCTTTTACTAAATCAATTTTCTCACAGTTATATTCAAACACAGGATTATATATCTGATTTAATATTTTCCCAGGCAAAAGAATTTTCAATGGATTATTTGCTTGCAGATACTCTAATGCTTTATCAAGAGTCAGCTTAAAATACTCGAATGTATAATCTGCTTTTGGCAATTCTTCTAAGTAGCTAACTTTTCGAATTACATCTCTTGATCATTTTATATGGCAATCTACATCTTTTACAAATTTTTCTAATTGCAGATGTATTTCTTTGATAGATAAAAAAACTTTTCTAATTATATCAGATTTTAGATCTTCTAGCTCTTTTATTTGCTTAGAAAGGTATTTGAAAACTTCGATTTTAGTTTGCATATTTATCCTAGTATAAAGATTTTCAAAGTTGTGCAATCCTGGCTCCATCATATGATATCCGATATGCTTAATACAGATATATAGCTCTGGTTTAGTGCAAAAGCACTTAATTTTTACTGGAAGGTCACAAGGTCCATAAAGTTCGCACTTATTGCCAATTTCCATTTTAATCGCCAATTATACAAAAATTAATTTCTGATTTTGCAAATACAATAGATTTCTAAGTCCATATTCATTATCTACTTTATACTTATAAGCTATAAGCATTTATTATATCCAAATTAACTATTTATCGTTTCTCCTCAGCACCTCTCCAACTGCACAAACCATCCTTGTATTTTCATTAAATGCTAATTTACCTCTAATATAAGTCCTCATCACTTTTCCATAAAGTTCTTCTCCTATCAGTGGTGACATCTCTGAAGGGATATTTTCAGTTGATTTTACTTCAAATTTCTGATAAGGGTCCCATACAACAAAATCAGCATCTTTTCCAGCGGCTGCATGCCATTTATCCGAATGTTTAGGCAGTGTGATTTCTCGGGTATTTTTTTTCGAAATTTTTCTGAAAAAATGATTAAATTTCGATCAAATATCTTAAGAGGATAAAAATTCAATCAAATTTCTTGGGAAAAATTTATCTATCAAAATGTTCCTATCAAAAAAGTACTCCATTTCCAGCAGAAATTGATCCTTTATTTTTCAATCCTAAAATTTCTGCAGGAACCTGAGAAACCCACTGAGACATTAAAACTAAAAATGATTTTTCATTATCCTCCCTTACATCAGCTTTGAGTTTTGTCCATATACCTTGTAGCAAATAGCCCATACTTGATACTCCATTAACAGCTCTTCTAAAATCCCCTAAAAATTTTTGAGGAGGAGACACAGGCTGATGGTAGCTTGATATAGAGTCTATATAGCGGAGTTTTAAAGAGTCCCATAAAAGCTTGAAATTCTTGCTGTCCCTTATTGGTGGGTTTAGCTTGTAGCGTGTATCTCCTGGCTTTACGTCTTCATTTGAAAAATATAAATAAGGTAAAGAAGACTCACAAGTAAGGTGTGGGTAGGAGTCTCTGTAGGTTCTAATAAGCTCTATAGCTTTGTTAGAGCAGACGTTAGAAAAATGAATTTTTGCCTTGATATTTAAGCTTAAGACTTTTTCGACAGCGTCCGTTTCCCAGTTTTCTGGAAAGGTTTTGATATAAAATTTTAGGATTTTCAAGATTTTTACTAGGGATTTATTAGTCATTTTCTATAAAAAAAATAAAATAATAGACAAATTGGAAGTTTATAGGTAATTTTTATATAATATGATATTTATAAGACTCTGAGCTAATGCTGCCTCTTTTCATAAACGGCAAATCCTGTGGAGGAATTGGCTTATTTTTTGTCCCTAAAGTACACAAAATTGAGTGCCTTTTTTCTTTTGTTTTATTTGGAGTGATTTTTATTTCTTCAGCTGGATGTCGATTTTGGATGATACTTAAAACGTTAGGCAAAGATCCACGCTTTTTGTCAGGGCTTTTTCTTGGAGAAAGTTCAAATGGAGAAATTACGACAGGAATTTTAAATGAAGTTCTGCGGATTCCGCCTGCATCTTTGGTTGTAGGGCTTTCATCAGGGGTATAATCAAAAGGCTGAATTTCTTCATCTAATCTAAATTAAACTATTGAGTATTTTTATGCGGCGCTAAATCACCTGCTTTATTTGATATACTGCATTGATATTTTCTTCTCTTATAAGACAAAATTGATTCATTATAGATTTATGGATTTATTTTTGTCTTATCACAATTTAAAAAACTTATTTTAATGACTCTGCCTTTTGCAAACTTATGCTTTGGCTCAAATTTCATCGAAAAAGCTTCTATAAAAATGCTTTTTTAATCATTTAAATAAACTTTACTCCCCCCCCCCCTCCGTGAGCGAACAAAAAAATTTTGTTCGCTCACGGAGGGGGGTTAATTTTTTTTTTTTAAAAAAAAATTTATATATAAATTTTATAAAAAATATTTTTTTTTCGAAATTTAAAAAAATCCTAATTTGCAAAAATTGGGAAGCAAATATTAATTTAATTTGCAAAATTTATGTTTTAAAACGCAATTTGTTTAAAATTAAACAGAATTAGCTCTAGATTTCATTATACTAATTATCACTTATATATCAAAATTTTTTTCCATTAAAATTTTTTCTATTAAAAAAATTTTTGTTCACTCACGGAGGGTGGGTTTTTGGTCAAAAAATGGCGATTTTTCTAATGGTTTTGTTCGCTCACGGAGGGGGGGGAGTTAGGATTTTTTTTCATCACTGCTAGAGCTTGATTCCTCACTTTCCGGAAACTCCTCAATCTTAAATTCTGATGGCATTCTACCTCTTTCTTCAGGTTCCACCATTCTAAACGGTGTATTCTCCAGCAGCTCCTTATGACTTGTAAACTCCGGGTGTATAAAGATCGGGAAATTTTCCCCAGCCGCCCTCAAGACTTCTTCAATTTTTGTCAAAATTTGCGTTTCTGGGCCTTGTGGGACTAAAAATGCTTTCAACCCAAAAGCATTACCATTAATAAGGCTAGGAATTTCTTCGATCTTATCGTCTGAAATTTGTACCAAAGGTGCTATATCAGTGTAAATTTCACCGTCAAGTTTGTCAGTCGTTGAAATGCATGTAACTCCTCCACTAAGCCCAGCCTTGGTTGTGACTGAGACCCCTTCACAGCCAAAAGATGCATTTAAATCTATCAGCCCGGGAGATATGAAAAGATCGCCTAGATCCTCTACGAGGTACTCTTCCATAAGAGTATCATAAGTATCTTTATTATAAGGGAGGATTTGGGAAATTGTACCGTCTTCGACCAAGATAAATCCATGATAGGGCTGACGGGAGCTAAATAGGATTTACCCTTCACATATGATATTTTTGCTTATAAGTGCGAGCCTGGAACTCATCGATTTTATTATTATTGCCCGATCCAAAATTCGGACTGAAAGGATACATATCCAGAGTATCTTAATAGGGATTAGGAAATAGAAAATAAGGCTGGGGATTTTGAATGATATAAGCAAATTTTAGGCTGAATTTGGTGGAATTGTATGTAGGATTAAGAAAAGTGTATAATTTGTAGGAAAAAGATTATGAAATAGAAATATTGTAAGAATGAGCCTAAGATTTGTCAGTCTAGGATATATAAGAGATAGCTAAACAACCAAAATATGAATATTATGCAGCTGAGTAATCAGTTAGTACTTCATTTTAGGTAAAAATATTAGCTTATTATGTAAAAATTCATTTTTACATTAAAATTTTAAATTTAATCTTTTTTCAACACTTTTCCAATTGGAAATGATAGCTTACTCCCATCCTTTAAATTGGAAATACTTCGGCAAAATTTGTATTTTGGGTACTTTAATCATCTTAAATTGGAACAAATTTGTTTTCAATAGGAATGCTATGTTTTATAAAATTAGTTTTTGACTTAATTTATTTTAAAAAATATTAAAGCTGAAAATAAAAATTTTTTTAGAATGCTATTTAAACATTTTTCATACTGAATCGATTAATTTTTATTTAATTCTTCATAAAATTATTAAAAATTAAAAGCATTGTGCTCAATTTATATTTTTATAAAAAACATTAATGATTAAAAAAAATAATTTTTATAAAATTAGTTTTAACCCAATTTAATAGATAAAATGCAAGTAGAATGTTATTTAAATAAATTATACACTGATAAAATTCAAAGTATTGTATTACAAAAAATGAAATATGAAATTATTAATTTTTATAAAATTAATTTTGGCTCTTTAAAACATTTTCATATTAAATCGATTAATTTTTTTAATTATTTCCTAACAAAAATAAATATAATTCAAATCATACCCCTTTAAATTTGAACAGGATTTTTGGTTACAATTTAAAGGAGGGAGTTAGTACACTTACTGAAAGCTAACTTTCCCCTCGCATAAGTCCTGAGCACAACTCCATAAAGTTCTTCCCCCACAAATGGTGAAACATCCAAAGAATTTTCACTCTTTTCTACAGTAAATTTCTCATAAGGATCCCAAACAACTAAATCTGCATGCTTTCCACGCCTAATGCACCCTTTTCTATTAATCCCCAAAATATTCGCAGGATTATTACTCCCCACCTTTAAATTAAAACAAAAAAATCCTGTTGTCAATTTAAAGTGGTGTTAATCTTTATTTTAAAAAATCTTTCTTGAATTTTAATTTATTTTTATAAAAAAAATTAAGTGTCTTAAATAAATTCTACTTCATTTTTTTCTATTAAATTAGGCCAAAACTAATTTTCCATCGATAAAATTTTCATATTGAAAAACAAATTTTGTTCCAGTTTAAAAAGGAGTGAAAGTATAAAAAAATGAAAATTTTAGCGATATTTTGCTCCAATTTAAATATGGGAGGCTAGAAAGCCAATTAGATAGCTTTACAAGGGCTTCCTTTTCAAATTCTGCTGGGACAATTCTTTTTAGCTTGGTCCAAACTGCCGGTAATAAGTACCCAATTGAAGAAATTCCATTAGATGCTTCATTAAATTCCCCTAATTTTTGTAATGGAGGAAATTGCTGGTGGTAGCTTGATAGAGAGTCAATAGTCTGGCTCATTAATAAATTTCATAACAAACTGTTGTTTTTGGCGTCCCGAATAGGAGGATTTACCTTATATCTACCATCCCTCTGCTTGATGCTGGATGTATCAAAATACAAATAGGGTGTAGAAGTTTCACAAGTTAAGTGACTATAAGATGTTTTATTGCTTTTAATAAGCTCAATAGCAGTGCTTGAGCTGACATTTAAAAAGTGGATTTTTGCCTCCATAGTTGCATGGTTCAGTATTCTATTTACAGCTTCAATTTCTCATTCCACAGGAAAGCTTTCTACATGCTGCAAATTATAATCAAAATTAGCTTCTTTTTTAATGCACTTTAAATCCTGTATTGGCATTGGTTTTGAATAACCCTCTACTGTACACAAAATCGAGTGTCTTTCTGATATTTTTGGGGACTTTTTATGCTCTTCTTGCTCCTCATTTTTATTTTTCTCTTCAATTACACTTAAAACACAAGGCAAACTGCCTCTTTTCTTATCTGGGCTTTTAGGTGGACTCATTTCAAATGGATGAATAATCGTTGGGATCTTAAAAGAAGTCCTCCTTATCCCTCCAATATCTTTAGTGGTCGGAGTGCTATTTGGAGAATAAGAAAAAGGCAAAATTTCGTCCTCAGACGAAAATCTTTCTTCTGTATCAGGATGTTCGCCTATTTTACAGTCTGAAGGGGTTGATGGGAATTCTTCAGGAATAATGCATCGGTGTGGGGCGATCTCCATAAGAGATTTTACAGTAAAAAACTCAGGATGGACGAAAATAGGAAGAGAATTCCCTATGATCTTTAAAGCTTCTTCTATATGGGAATTTATTATAGGAAAATTGTAGTTTTGGGGGACCATTACAGCTTTGAAGCCAAAAATTCCGCTGGAAATTAAATTTGGGAGATCTTGCAAATTTTCATCAGAAAGATAGACTAGAGGAGCGATATCTGTATAGATATCCTCTATTATTTTTTCGCAAGATGCTATACAAGTGACCCCGCCTGATAAAGCGGATTTTGTTGTAATTAATTGCCCATCATAGCCAAATGAGACGTTTAAATCTATGATGCCTGGCGATATGAAAAGCTCGCCTAGGTCTTCAACTATGCAAGTCTGCTGTAAATAATTTTCTATGCTTTTGCTATAGGGCATTATGTCTAAGATAAGTCCATCTTCAATTATTATAGCACCATGGATAGGGAGTTGAAAGCTATGTAAAGGATACTCGGAAGAAATTATATTTTTGCTGATGAGCGCGAATTTTGAACTCATAAATTATAATTATAGGTAGTCTAGAAAGATCAGTTTAAAAGATACTTTCTCCTTGCTTTATTACTATATTGAATTTTTAGATAATTTTTATTTATAAGTGATTTTTTTTAAAACTTTTTGTCGTGAGGGTTAGTTTCAGTATCCAAAAGATAAAAACAATATGGAATTTCCTCATCTGAAGGTTTTTAAAAAGAAAGATAAAAGACAGCAAAATATATTTAAAAATTTTAGGATTTACACTTTCTGAAATTCTAAAGAAATAATAAAATAAAATAACATTAAATGCTTTAACTGTACATAAAGTTTAAGTCTTATAATTTTTTTAATTAAAAAGTTTTTTGCACAATGAAGACGAAAATTAAACTTAGCTATATAATTAAAATATAATTTAATAAATCAAAGCTTTAAGAAATATTTTTTAAGAGCTTTAAAGGAACCAAATTTCACTATTTTATTTCACCAATATCTATATCTAATAAAAAATTTGCAAACGTTAGATAAATTTTATATTTAATTAATATTAGAAATTTTTATTTTCCAATCTTAGGTAAATTTTATATTTAGTAAATATTAGGAATTATTAGTTATCCAATGGCGGCTCTTCTCCTTGCCTATTCGGAGCATTTAGCATATGAGTCAAAATATCTTTCGTGTATTTCAGCCTTTTAGTCATTTCATGATTGCTACTTTCTTGTGCTGTAGCTAGCGGATAGGTTGTTCTTTCTCCTCTTTTATTAACATAAGTTACCACTCTTGTTTCACTTGACAAAATTATTTCAGTATGATCTTGGAAATTTAAAAAAAAAATTATAAATTTTCTTAAAAATAATAAAAAAAATAAAAAATTTCCCAAAGCCGAAATTTACTTGTACAATTTTATTAGAAAGCCTAAACATAATCGCATGTCTCGTCCTCATTCATTTCTTCACATAAACCCTGCTAACTGGCATATTTTCGCCTTCAATCCCCGTTTCTTGTTTAACGTCTCCTTCCAAATAGCTTCTAAAATGCTGCAACAAAGTAACCTTTTTTTGAAGTTCTTTTGGATATTCTGTCAGCGTATGCGTCGTAATTACATCTTGTTTTTCAGGTCCTTTTCTTTCCATATACTCAAAAGCATTCCCTGCAGGACTTAAAATAATTTTTGTAGCGTCATTAAAAAACACCCCAGTTGACCCATTTGATAATAAATATCCAAGACCATATTTTGACGAATAATCTACCCATTTTTTAACCCAAACTTCAGGCCCAGCTGCTCCTATGCCTTGTTCAGGAGCATTCGTAAGTGGAGGCATCTGTTTTGTCTCTTCACGGATTTTTGAGGCCCTTTCGGTATTTACAAGCTCTTGCCTAGCTGATCTTGCTGATGTATTTTTTAAGGCGACTGAAGGGACTGTTTCAGTAAGTCTATTAGAAGATTGAGATAAGCCGCCACTTACAGAAGGTGAAGTAAACTGACGTAAAAAAGAAGCGCTTGGAGGACAAGCTAATGTAGAAGGTGGCATTAATTTGGGGATAGAGTTGCCTTGATGGAAAAATTCATGAGCCAAAATTTCATCAAGTGACGGACGCTTTGCTGGGTCATTGACGAGGATTCTTGTAATTAAACTTTTGCTAGGCTCGCTAAGAGGTACATGATCTGGGAAAGAATAAGCGTTCATTCTGATTCTTCTATAAGTAGTTTTTACATCAGATGTCTCAAATGGTGGCTTTCCTACCAATAAAGTATTAGATTTTACCATTTTTTGCCCAAAAATTTTTTTATATTTTCCATCATTCAAAATTAAGGCATTTCACTATATACGCAATAACTCCAAGTGACCAAATATCGACTTCATATGAGTGGCCTTGTTTACCATCCAATACTTCTGGAGCTATATAGTTAGGTGTCCCACAAATCGTCCTTTTTCTTTCCCCATCAAACTCAAGCTTCGTCGCCAAGCCAAAATCTCCGATTTTTATTTCCATTTTGTCTGATAAGAAGAAATTTCCCAATTTTAAGTCTCTATGGATCACCCTATGTGAGTGAAGATATTTCAAAGCAGATATAACTTGATGCAGATAGCACTGCACCTCTAGCTCGGTCAGTCTTTTTCTGCGCCTTAGCAGCTCATTTGTGGTTTGGTTTGTGCAGAGTTCTAATAAAATGTACACATTTTCATTGTCTTCGAAGAAATGCTCAAATCCGACAATATTTGCATGGTGAAGGGCACGGTGGATTTTGATTTCGGACATGAGTTTTTGTTTCGCACGGGATTTTTTAAGGGATTCTTTTGAAACTATTTTGGCTGCTGTAATTTTTCGGGTTTCGAGGTTTGTGAACTCATAACATCTTGCAAAGCCACCTTTACCTAGAAATCTGCCTTTATTGTAGCGTCTGATAGCAACTTCGCCGTTTACTTTAACTACTTTTTCTTCAACTGTAGTGCTTGATTCAGGTTCCTCCAGATTTCTGCTCGACTTAGTTGCCATGATTTGAAAATATTGGGATCAGTGAGGACCTTATTATTTACGTATGCTATCAGTTTTTAAAGCTAAAATGTAAACAGTTTACTAAAAGTTATTTAAATAAATAAAAGAGAAACTTTTTCCTATAATATTTAGCTTAAATTATTAATAGGAATAAATTTCGAAAATATTTAAATTATTTTTCATAATTTAACTGACGATTATTTATCATCTCTTGCTTGAAATTTTAATTATTGCTTTTATATGTGGAATTTGTTGACCCAAAAAACGGCACATGGAAACTTTCTGAGGGAAAAAGAATCACAGAGGTATCATCGTTCCCTTACTAGCGTGAAATCTGTTATCAGCACACATAAACCTCCTAAAGATGTACCTCGCCTTCAATTCAATTCTAAACGGCTTCATATTCTTAAGGACCGAAATGACGAAATTGAGCATCAAAATCAGATTCTCCTGGATAAAATGTACAAAATTGATATAGGCAATGCCTTTGAGTAGCGCGCTAGCGCCCGAGGCTTCCCGACGAAGTCTGGGCGGTGGTTTGACCAGCTGATGTTGGTCAAACCAACATCCAAAATGACAAATTCTTCTCATATAGAAGATTTGTCAAATTGGATGCTGGTTTGACCAACATCAGCTGGTCAAACCACCGCCCAGACTTCGTCGGGAAGTCTCGGGCGCTTAGCGCACTACTGAAAGGCATTGCTTATAGTAAGCCTTCGGCTTTAAACCCAATAAACTGCTTACCTAAAACTGCTAGAGTGAATAGCTCAAATTCAGCTAGGAGGAATAGAAATTTAAACCGAATTTCTAGCGAAAATAAAGTAAAAACCAATTAGACGTTTTTTAAAAGGCTAAAAAGAGCTGAAAGTGCGTATTCAATTGAAAAATGGAATGAAGAAGAGCAGAGAAGGAGCTATTTAAAAGAAAATATAAGTAGAAGTTCTAGGGGATGCTCAAGAAAAAATAAACTCGTGCAAGACAGTGAAGTGTCAGATTTAATTGCAAAAATATTGTCAAGAAAGCCCATGACAGCTAGAGAAGTTCTATAAGTGCTAAGTAAATTATCCTCATTTAGTCAGGTTTTCGAGAAGTTACTATTGGGGTCTTTTAAAATTCATAATATTATTTCAATTTATATTCAATTTTTCTCTGAACTGTAATATATATCGATTTTCACTGGAAATTCCTTTTCATTTAGGCTTAAGGTTTGATCTCACGAATCAAGTTACCAGAAGAAATTCTGGCCCTGTAAACCTGCGTGGGCTAGTGCGATAAGCTTCTCTATCCAGTATTAAACATAGCTTACTCTTGATAAAAGCATTCATTCCTCCCTTAAGTAATCGTATTATGTCAGTGGCTTCCAATTAAAAATTTGATGGCCAACTTTTGGCTAAGATGAAATCTCAGAGCATAATGCCTAGTGTCTCTCTTGAAAAATATCCTATTTAACTATTGGGTGTCCAAGGAACTGCTTATTTGACCCTTCCAACTCCTTTTCCCATCTATCCGATAAGGTACAACCTTGAAAATAAGCTTGATAAGCTCTAAACGCTCCATAATAGCTTACATAATTTTGCTTCGTCTTCCTAACTGTTAAAACTTAATTGATAGAATTAAATATATATGACACCATTTTAATTACAAAGTAAATTATCAGCTTCTTTAAATTTCACATGATTAGTCACTTCTATGACTACTCTGGCTATTTTATCCCAAAGGAGAGTTTTAAATGGATCTAAATTTATTCTTATTATAATATACAAGACATCTAATAAAAAAATCTTGACCCAAAAGATGGCTTTTGACTATGCTTTACTTACTATCTTTTCGTCAGGACTTGCAATTAATTTGATATACACAGTAATAGCTCCATTTTACCCTATAATAGCAGAAGACAAAGGTATGTCCAATTGAATGCTTGGAATAGTTTTCACAATGATGCCAGTCAGTGGCTGCCTTTTTACAACTACTATTGGAGAAAACCTCTCATTTATTGGCAGAAAAAACACACTAATCGGTGGCATAATCTTAGGAGTAATTTTTATATAGGCCTTATCTCTTATTATCCTTGCATTTATTCCCAATTTTGATATAAAACTCTTCACTATATGAAGCTTAATCTCTAGAGCTATTGGAGGAATTGGGATGTCGGCAGTTTATATTGCAGGCTTCTCCATCATTGCAAATGATTATGAAAAAGATAGGGAACGAAACATCTCGATTTTTGAGGTTTTTTCAGGACTTGGGCTGATGCTTGGTCCTGCATTTGGGTCGATTTGTTTTAGTTTATTTGGATTTTCTGGGATATTTATAGCATCTGCAGGGTTGCTATTAACCCCTATCCCAGGAGCATGGTATTTTATATCTAATAAAAATACCTTGTCAGAAATTGAGGAAGATTTCAAAAGCAGAAGTTTACTGAAAAGGAAAAATATTTTGCTGGATATTTCTGTAGCATTATATTCTACGATTGTTTATAATTTTTTCGACCCTACACTTGGCCCGTTTTTAAAATCTGAAGGATACTCAGAGACAGCAATTGGTTACGTTTTTATAGTTTCAACCTTTGCTTATACTTTGGGAAGCTTTTGGTTAGTTTTTATATTAGAACGATCAAACAAATTTTATGATGAATAGAATTAATTTGTCAAAAATACAATAAAATTATAATAATTATTTACTCCCCCTATGTGAGAAAAAAAATTTGTTCGCTCAAGGAGAGGGATTAATTTAAATAATTTTTTAACGCTCACGGAGTGTGGATTTTTGGGCAAGAAATAAGGATTTTTCCAATGGCTTTATTGGGAGGGGGAGTTATAATTTTATAAAAATTTTAAATTGAAATAAAATATTATATATATGTTCATATAATTTTTTCGTTACATATGGCTTAAAATGGAAATTGGGTAGTCTAAGGAAAATACTATATTTGATGATTGCAAGTATTTTTACAACTATTATCGGTCTGCTGATGATTGGACCGTGGGAATGGATTTTAGGGTCAGCTTCAATTTTACCTATTATTGGAATGTGCTTAATTGCTTTTGGTGGATCATTAGGATATGTTACCCCGCTACCTTTTATGCTAGATGAAGCTGATGATATTAAAATTGCAGAAAAAACAAATATTTATGATGCTTTATCAGGACTTTTTAACATGAGTGTAAGCCTGGGAGAAATAATTGGCCCACTTGTAGCAGGAATTTTTGTAGAAATAAGCGGATTTGCAAACAGCTGCTTGATTATGGGGATTTTAGGTGTTTTTTTGACAGCATGGTACTGAACTTGCCGATCTTTGAGATGCCCAAAAGCTAAAAATAAAAATGCTGGGATATTGCTGCAATATTTCCCTAAAAGTCGATAAATTAGTCGTTCAAAAAATCACTTGAGCCTTAAAATTAACTGTAATTAGTATCGGAATATATAAATTTATATTTTTTGAAAATTAACTTTTAATTACTCTAGAAATTGTTCTCTTTCTATTATAACTTTTATCATTTGTCCATTTTTCTAGTTTTTTTTATAGGAAAAACAAATTTTTTTAGGACCTCATTTGTCCAATTTACTTATCATAATTCGACATAGTTTCTGATAGCTTTCAGTATAAAAAGGGCAATTACTTTGCTTTTGTTTCTATTTCTGCTTAGATTGATCTTCTTCTATTATATTTTTATTTAAATTAAATAAAGATTTATATAAATATTCAATGAATGCTAAAACAAGCAAGAGCTTTTAAAAAGGCTATGTTATTTTCGCCCATACGAATTTCATTATAAACATTTTATATGGAAAAAGAATTTTTAACCCTTACAAGTGTAGCCTGTCATGCTTGTGTAGAAGCTATCGATTTAATCGATGATCCATCAGCTTGGGATGGTGTACATAACTCAGGCAGATGTGTAGCTTATAATAAAAAAGTCCATCCAATAGATGCGTATAAGGTTGAAGGATTTATTGAAAAATCCCCTATCTCCACCACCATAAGCAGGCAAAGCTATAAAAATTCTCAATTTTTGGGTAAAAAGCCACCCCTCTTGAGCGATTAAAAAATTTGTTATGAAAAAATATTTTTATATATAAATGATAATTACCATCACGAAATCTCTAGATAATTCTGTTGATTTTAAAAAACTTGCATTTTAAAGCATAAATTTTTCTAAAATAAATTAATTTTGCTTGCGATTTTTTAAATTTCAAAAAACAATATTTACATATATAAATTTTTTAAAAAGAATTTAAGTAGAATAAAATTTTTTTTTCGAAGGAGTAAGCAAGTAATAGATTATATTTATGAAAATTGAAGCGAGTTACACTGTGACATGGGAAGCTTAATTTTATCCTCAAATACAGTCAGAACTTATAATAGCAATGCTAGACTAATATCTGAAATAACAAATTTCTACCCAGCTGAGCAGCCAAGAGAAATATTAAATTTTATCACAAGATTTGAATTAACTGATGGAGCTTGGGCTATGGGAATCACCAATGCAGAAGATTATGCCCATATCCCACAGTCAAGATACCAAAGAGGCAATTTAAAGCAAGGAATTCATTTAGCACGCCCAATATTTAATAATAAGTCTATGACTCATTTTATTGGAATGCAGTTTTTTGATCCAAAAGTAGATATCCCTCAAGATGTGTCAAATGAAATCAATAATATAAGATACTTGTTTTATCAGAGATTGATAAGCAGAATCCAAACCCATATAGAATAGAGAAGAAGATTATTTAAATAATTAATAGCTTTATAAGAATTATATTTAAAATATTTAGCTGCAGTTTTTAGTAGCTTCCTCTTGGTTAACAAGCAAGATTTTTTTCGCTCGCTAGACAGAGGTATATTTTTATAATAAATTTTTGAGATAAAATAATAATTTTTAGGATCTAATGTAAAAAAATAGCTGAAGAGCTATAATTATATATTATTTTACATGAAATAATTTCTTAAATGTAGGTTTTCCAAAAGACTTTGCTCGCTAATCAGCGGAAATAATAATAAATTTATATTTTAGTATATAAAATTAATAATTTTTTTCCATTTAATAATTATCCATATATTTTCTTAGTCATAACTTTATAAAAGTCATCAAAGGTGAGCTCTGCTCCCTTTGTTGAGACTTTTTCAATAGCTTCAGTCAGCTCCTCAACAGTCATGCTTTCCCCCAGCTCCCTTGAAACTCTTGCAAGATTTTTAACTGTAATTGTCCCAGTTCCTTCAGAATCAAAAAGATCCATAATTCTTTGAATTCCTTCTTTTGAATTCCTATGGCCTAGTCTCTCATTAATATGAGCCAGAAATGCATCAAAATCAATTTCTGCACCCAATTCTTCAATTCCAGCTAAAAGTCTGAAAATGGTATTGGTTCGATCATCTCCAAGTGAATTTATAGCAGCTTGGACTTCTTTCGGGTTGATAGTGCCTGAGTAAAAGGGCTTTTTCCTACCGCAGCATCTGGCAACAGGTGTCATGCAGAGGGTCAAGACAAAACGCTGGAGTAGAATCAGTGAAGGCTGAGATGAAGCAAGTGGTGAGCAAGTCGCAAACCTACGTACTCTAACGGCATGAGCTTCCACATGCCATCGGCAACAACTGAAGAGAAAGACTCTGAAACCTGGAAGATCGAGGATGGAACCGGACAGCAAGTCCCTAAGTAGCTAAGATGTCAGCTGGTGACGTTATAGTGTGAGCTATCGTTCTGATCAGTATTCAGGCCAGAATTCCTATCAGAAATTAAGTACATAACAAATAGTAGATCGTGCCTGAGATATCACTATCAAAAATATCAAAAGCTTCTTTACAGTCTTTTATTTCATCTTCTGTCATACGAATCTCAACTACAGGCTTTTGAGGAGCTTTCTTTGAGGTTACTTCTGCCAATTTTCTTGACATTTTTATATCAAAAATAGGTGTTTTATTTTTAGCTATATTTATATTCTAATATTTTTATATTAATTAATCTAATCATAAACAAGATTTAAATAATTTATGATATATTTATGCTAATCCTGCTCACTTTTTAGTGACATTTTTTCTCTTTTTAGCACATGTAGCAATGTCTGCGAAGTCTCTAAAATTTTCTTATAAGCGCTTTCAGTCTCTTCAATTGCTTTATCAAACCCACTTTTTGCTTCAATTTTTTTGCTTAAACCTTCTTTAATATTTCTTACCGTTAACTTTGTCAAGTTCTCGATTAAGTCTTTCAAGCTCTTTTTCTATTTCAAGTTTTTCATTGGAAATTTCTTCGATTTGCTTATTAAAACAGTCACGGTTTGTTTTTAGCTCTTCAATGCAGAGGATAAGGTTTTGTGTGTAATCTGTCTTTTTGGCCTGAGTTGAGAGTTACCTGTGAAACCATTTCAATGTTTTTATAAAGAAAGATTATTTAAGAATTAGATTGAATTATAAAAGAATTTCCTTACTCTGTGGAATTTTAAGGAAATTTAATTTATGGAAAAATTAGCCACAAATTCAAGCTAACTAAATTATCTATAAGCGAGGCTAGTTAGTGTTTTTATTAGATATCCTTGGTTAATGTGCTTTGCAAATTGTAAGAGATTTTATACCGATTGCATAGATAAGGGCAACAAACTTTTAATGCAAAAAAGAGTCCTAAACCAAATATGATTCCTCTAAAGCTTGGCCGAATCATCCAATAAAAAGCATAATTCCAAATTGATGAAAAGAATCCTTCTGTGCATGGAATTTCGTCGTCGTTCTTATATTCGTCTTCCATTAAAAAATTACTTTACAAAATAATTTTGATTAGTTTTTGTCAAAAATTACTGTTATTTGTATAGAAATTAATGACTAATTTCTATTATTGTGCCTTTCACATTTTTGATCACCATTATGCGAATTCTACTGGTGATATCATACAAGGTACAATATTTTATTAGAATTGTTTTAAAAACGCTGGCAGGTTAATATCAATAAACACAAAATGTAAAGAAATATGCAGAGAAATTTATAGTTGGCATTGAAAAGACTATGATATTTAATAATGTTAATGAAAATTAGAAAAAACTTAATCTAAATATTGAAGAATTATTCTTATACCTGATTTTCTTTTATAGTCATCAAAACCAAAGCTTGATTTTCTAAAGTTTTATGCTTCGTTTTTAGTATCAAATTTTTCATAAAAATGAAGCTCATAGCACCTGTCAGCGTAACTGCAGTAGCAACAATCAGCCAAATCAACCACATCTCTTTATTTTGGCTTTCTTTATATTTCTCTGCAATTCCCCTCTCAATTCTTACTGTTGAAGAATTGACCTCATTATTATCATTTTTTGCAGTAATAAAAATATCAAAACTATTTGTTCCTCACTCATCAATAATTGTTTCATATTCACTTGAATTCAGTTTTGGTATTTTTAGGACACTTGGATTTATTTTAAATGTTGCAACATTTCTCCCAGGAGCGCATTCAATAATTGAAATGGAATTCGAATTCAAAAAAATATATTCTGGCACATATAAAGATTGGCGACAATTGCATATTTTTATATCTGCTAAAATAAAAGAGCTACTTTTTGCAGATGTGTCATAAATTCTAAGGATTTGGGTAGAACCATCAAGGTTGTGAATAGAGCTTATATATTTTCCATCCTCTGAGCAAGATATGCGGGTGTGCTGTGGTAAGTATTTATTATCATAATAGAATGTTTCTATTATTTTCAAATTGGTTAAGTCTTTTATCAAAATTTTCTGTAAAGTATTAGATAATTTTAATGCATATAAATAATCACCACACAGTCCAATGGAAAAATAATTGCCGGTTTGGTCATGAGAAATTCCATCTATGATTTCTAAGCCTTTGCTTGATGCTTTCAAAATTCTTATCCCATAGCTGTTGTCAAGAATAAACCATACTGTATTTTCTGAATTTTCAGAAAATCCATCAAAAAATATAGAGGTAAAAGAAGGCAAATTCAATGAAATGGCATCAATTGATCCAATTTGCTTAATATCAATTCTATCAGCAGTTCACTTTCCACGAAAATGTAGCATCTGCGTTATTTGATAATATGAATATTTCTGAACAGTCATTATTTCAAAGTCTGTTTTATTTAAAGGAATTATTTTAAGATACCACGGATTATATGAAATTTGTAAAAAAGTAAATATGTTCATAGAAGAAGAAATATAGTCAAATTCTCATAAAACCAATAAATTTATCTTTGATGGGCTATCTTCAGTATTTGAAAAATCATTAGTTTGAGAAGTGCAAGAAGTCGCAAGAAGTGCAGTATTGTTTTTTGTGAAATTTAATACGTCTATTAAACTGCATTTTAGATTATTGAAGGAGTAATTTGAAAAATTAAGAGATCTTTGGAAACCTAAGGAATTTAAAATAATAAATCCTTCAGCTGATGTGAAAATTCTTATGCTAGTATTTGGAATTAAAGCTTGATGGAATAAAGTAGTCTGTGAACTATAAAAATCAATCATCTCAATTTTTTGAGTAATAGTGGCAGGGAAAGTGCTAGATTGAGAATTATTTATGTATTGCCCATTAATATTTAAGCTAAAATCCAGATTTTGACCAAAAAATGCATTATTTAAGTCAATTTCATAATGATCATCATAGTTTACTGTTCGTTTAATATTTCAATTATGTGGCTCAAACCACGCAAATGCTCCATTTACTATTAAATTCAATGGCAAATTAATACTTGAGTGTTTGAAGCTATTATCTGCAGCTAAGGTAATCTCAGCAGAATAAATCTGCTTAACTAATGTTTGAGGATTTTTAACTTGAATTGATATCTCATTACTAAGCTTTGTGTTTAAGAGATCTTGTGCTTCACCTGGACAATGCATCAAATAAGTTTCATAATATTTTTCAGTTGAGTTTAAATAAAATAAATGTAGAAATTGCTTATCAAGAGTTTTTTCAGGCCTCCAGTTACTATTTAATAAAATATAACTTTGAGGCTTAATTTTCTTTTCAAAATAGAGGGCATTCTGCACTGGGGCATCTATATTAATAGCAAATAATGTTTCATCAAGTTGCAACAGAATTATATTCCTATATATTTCAGCTCTAGTAAAAGTTCCGCTATTTTCTATCTGAATTTTTCTTTTATAGCTTAATGGACCTGCAAAAATGTTTATTGAGTAATTTTCTCGAATAAAAATAATATCTTCTAAGGTAGAAAACATTTTCAAAATGCCAGTCAAAGAGATATCTGAAATAAAATAAGGAAATGGCAAGCTTGATAATCCCCAAAGATCGATAACAAGGAGCCCTTTGTCTTTGTCAGCTAAATACAGATAATTATTAATCTGCTCATTTGGTGCAAATGAGCACATTTCTATATCGCTCAAATTTCATGTAAAATTCCCTTCGAAATCGTTTCCTGATAACAGAATTCGTCTTTCCCAAAGTTCTTGATTTTCATAATAAATATCTATTATTTCTCCATCAGAGCATATCAATTGATTAACCATCTTTTTCTTTTTAAAAATTTTGCACTCAGCTGCTGGCTCCCATGTCTGGATAATTATAAACTGAGAATAGCTATAATATGTTATCATAGGAGTAAATTCTTCTGTCTTTCAATAAATAATAGCCCCGCTTCCATCTTCAAAAACTTTTATTGGATTTGTAACATTAATGATTAAAGATCTAACATCTATGTGATCTTTAAAAAAATATACTAAGTCGTTACTGATCTCAACCTTCTCAATATCTTTACTTCCCTTTCCCGTTTAAATTGGAACAAAATATAGTAATATTTCTTTTTTTTGGTACTTTAACCCTATTTAATTGTAACCATTTTTTTTTGCATAGTAAATATTAAATTTTAGAAAAATTAGTTTTTATATAATTTTATGGAAAAAGTGCAATGTTATTTGAGCATAAATTTTTTGATAAAAATAATTTAAATTCAAGAACACCCAATTCCTATTTTTCTGATTTTTGAAAATTTGATTAACTCCCCCCCCCCCCCCTCCGTGAGCGAACAAAAAAATTTTGTTCGCTCACGGAGGGGGGTTAATTTTTTTTTTAAAAAAAAATTTATATATAAATTTTATAAAAAATATTTTTTTCGAAATTTAAAAAAATCCTAATTTGCAAAAATTGGGAAGCAAATATTAATTTAATTTGCAAAATTTATGTTTTAAAACGCAATTTGTTTAAAATTAAACAGAATTAGCTAGATATTTCACGATAATAATTATCACTTATATATCAAAATTTTTTTCCATTAAAATTTTTTCTATTAAAAAAATTTTTGTTCACTCACGGAGGGTGGGTTTTTGGTCAAAAAATGGCGATTTTTCTAATGGTTTTGTTCGCTCACGGAGGGGGGGGGGGGAGTAAGGATAAATTTAGAACAGTATTTTTGTTCCAATTTAAAAGGGGGAGTTAGGGAGTGTTTGATTATCGATATATTTTATTTTGTTTTATAATGAATGAATGAAATAATTTAAAGAAAAATAATTTTTTTAAAAACTAATATTAAAAGAATAACTTTTCAATTTGACTTGCCTCAAAGGTAAAAAATTTAGAATCTGGAGTTGTTACTTTGAAATTTAGGTTTGGCCCAGAAAAATAATTAACTGGATATAAAAATATTTCTGATTTATGTCTATCCACAAGCACATTTATAGGTGAAATTGTAGCAGGTCTATAATCATTTAATAAATAAATTTCATTTGCATTTTCAGGGATTGAAATCACATTTATAATACTTGAAACTGAATTTAAGCTTCCATTATTATTTTCATATGCAATGATTTCTGCTTTAAAATTGGAATTTCCTTTTACTTTAAGAGAATAAGGACTAATCTTTAATTCGAAGACTCTTATCCCGTCAAAATCAGACCTAAAGTATGCTATCAATTTACTAATAGGTCTTTGAGTTACCATCCAAGAACCATTTTGATTATAATATTTTCCAATCATTTTTCCTATATCAACCTGATATAGCGCATTCTCAAAATTGCTATTTTTATAAATATTAAAAATCGACTTGTCTGATATCCCATATTGAATAAAATAAAAATTATCTACATATTGAGCAAAAGTAGGACTATAAACAAATCCATTATTTTTATATGCTGGGACTCAGTGTTTTATATCTCCAATTAAAGCAATCAAAATATTTCCTTTATTAGTCATAATATTAATAGCTTCATTGCTTTTAGAAGGACCACACAGATATCACATTGATTTTATATCTCCTGCAGATCGAAGATCAATAAAAGATTTTTCGATGCATTGACTACGAGACCTGCATGAATAAATTATAAGGCCAATATTTGAATCGAGAACAAAAAAATGAATTTGAGAAGCCAATATACTTTTAACTGATAGAGTCTGAATTTCTTTGGGTGTAGTAAAATATTGAGTGATATTTTGAATGCAAATAGGATTATAAGGATTTATATTATTCTAAATTAAGCTTGTATCTATTATTTAATTGCAAATTAAAATGATATTTAAAAAATATACCCGGACATAATCATTATAATTAGCTATGTAAAATTATAAAATAATATTGCGTTTTTATTATCTGGAAATTCAGCATAAATACTAACTATTTGCCTATTCTCTGGTGCAGTCATGATTATATTATTTGCATAAGTCAAATCGCTCAAATTTATTAAAAGGGGTTCTGAAATTTTTAAAATATCGGTCAAATCCATTATATAAAAATCATTTCTCCATACTGAGTTACCATCAATTATTTCTTGCTGCTGCAATTGAATAAGAAGAAGGTATTTAGTTTTAAAACTCTGACATATACCTAGGACACTTTTTATTTGTGAAAATTTATATTCAGTTTTTATCTCTCCATACCAAATAAGCGAAAAATCGTTGGAGCATTCTGAGAAATTATATAGGTAAATATTATTTTCATAAAAATCACACAAAATTTGGTGGGAGAAATAAGTTAAAACTGTATATGATTTTTGACTTGGGGAGGTGGTTAAGTTTTGATTCCGTTGAGGAGGGTATGGGCTAAATGATAATAATTCTAAATTCATCTTATTTTCCAAATATATTTCGTCTTTTTCTGAATTTGTTGACAGAATTTGATATGTTAGGTTGTTGCCAACAAAGAAGTCGGATAAGGCAAGCTCATGCACTTCGTTTTGAGAAAGATAGATATCTCCTAAGCTCTTTTTAAGGTGTAAAGCTTGTGAAGCAGAAACAAATAAAAAGAGGACATAAATCATTCAATAATGAGACAAATTATTATAATAATTAAATAATTTATGAACTCATATCTTCTTTATATGGCCTTCACCAATTGATTTATAAAAAAGAATATTTATCAAATTGAAATTTTTATATTATATTATTTCACCACATTTTATACCTAAAGAATACAGTTTGATCTCCATTGGGATCATCTAAAGCCTGCCAGATAAGATCTGACAGTCTGAAATCAGCCCTATGGAGAACTAAAAGGGTATATGCCTATATCACTTTGCATTTTCCCTTTGAATAATTAATTAAAAAAATTTTATATAGGTAATTTTTTAACCAATATTTAAATTTTTTCTTATTAGGCAATTTCAGTCTATATAAAGGATTTAGTATAATACGGTAAATTCATTTTCCTCAAATTGAAATATTGTTAATTAAAAAGTAAAATTAATTAAGCTACTTATTTTTAAAGCAATTATTTTAAATACTTTAGGGAAAATAACTATAGTCAGGATTAAGAATATCACCTCGAAGAGGTACATGCTTTTCTGGATATTTTGTAGAAAACGTCGGCCTTTGCTGAAGTGGAATAGTTGGCATATAAGGGCGATTCAAAGGGTTATAAGGCATATAATTCAGCGTTGGGGGCATCATCGAAAAAGATTGCAAAGCAGCTGGAGGTGGTCTAACAAGCGTCCTTGCGACTGGCACACTTGTTATATCAAAAACCTCTCCATTTCTACCCCCTATCTCAACAATATCTTTATTCAGTCTCTCACACGGTATCTCTTCCCTAGCTCTTTTCTGAGGCAGCTCTATATCAGTCTGTATTTCTTTTTCATAAGTAATTTTCCTATTTTTTTCAATTGATTCTTTACATCGGTCACACAAAGTCTGATTAATAAGAAAATTGTCTCCTGTATACATTTCATCAAACATTTCTGACATTAATAATTCATTGATTAAATCGCTTGGGTTCTTTTCGCTTGTATTAGTATTATTCTGTTGCGACTCAGAGATATCTATTTGCTCTACTATAAAATTCTCATTCATTTGCGAAATTATTTTTGGCCCCCAATTATGAAATTTTATAAGAAAATATTTTTTTTAATTTTTAACTATTTAAATTATCTTCAATTTCTTTTGTTTGTAGGATAATTTGTTGGAATTCACTGACTGAAGATTTTGTAAATGATCGCAAGATGAGCTCGTATTTTTTTGATTTTTGCTTTTTAAATGCAGGGAGATCTACAGAAACAAATCTTGAGGTGCAGATTTTTTGGAGGACTGATAAAGCGTCGATTTCTGCTTCTAGGTTGATGGTGCTGCCTTGGAGGTTTTTTAAATTTTGTTCTTTAGATTTTATTGATAAAATTTGGGAAATTGATTTTCTGCCTGCTTGCAATTTTTGGTATTGGACGAGCTCGCTTTGAAGCTTTCCTTGGGATTTTATTTTGGTTTTTTCAAGGTCTTTTACTCGGGAAATGGCTTCCATTATAGCTTCAAGATCAATTATTTCCCATCTCACTCAATCTAATAACATAGTAAAAGGATTTGCTGGCTTTTCTTTTACATGAATATGCAATGGATGACTTCCATAAGCTTCTGTATAAAATCCGCCAACTTCAACAAATCCACTAAAAAGCTGTGAAAAAGAAGCTCCAAAATAGTAAAAATAATCAGTGTTTGCTTTACAAATTTGTTCAAACCTCTCTAATATATTTTTTCCAGACTTAAAATAATTATTTGCTTCTTCAATAATAGCTTCATGATTTTCATTATATTCGCCTGATGAAAATTCTTTAAATATTTTCTGACATTTTTGAGAAATTTCGTCATAGCTGCTTTTCTTTCATTCCACTTTTCTATATTCTGAATTCCCTCGAATAAATTCTTGAAATTCAGGAGACTCATACAAATAACTCATTGACGAAATTTTAGCTAAAAATCAGTTATTGCTATTAAAATTAATTTTTTCATTAATATTTTGCTTTAGATATCTTATTTCCTTATCAAAAAGAATTATTGATATAATATGCCATTGCATGAACTTTTATTAAATAGTTATAAGTAATTTTTTCCTATGCTCAATGAATTCGGGTTGTGTTGTGCCCTATATATAAAATACCAAGTTTTTCTTGTGAGGGACTGGAGGGATATAACACCCTGGCCATGAATTAGATAAATGCTCTCTTAAGAGTCTGAAATCTTTGAACTTTCTAGAACTTTCAAAAGTACCTGAGCTGTCTTGACCTTTAACAATAAAATAGACACCTTTTAATAGAAGCTCTGATTTAATGGTATGCTCAACGATAGATATTTTTATACGCGAATCAGATTTTTCTTCCTCATAGTTCCCAATATTACTAGAAACTCTTGGGTATTTAACTTCTATTTTTCCCATAGAAGGATAAGTTGGCTGAATTTCCTGTTCATTATTTTCTATTACATCTTCTTTAATATATTCGACAACTTTTATTTCTTCTAAAGGATTTATATCTGAGCGCTCCATTTTATATTTTCTTCTAAAATATATAACTAAATATCGATTTTCTGCGAATTTATTCTAATTTGATTATTTTTTTACTGCGATTAGTAAGTCATCCATGAATTTAAGTATTAGAAAAATAAATAAGCAAATCATCAAATAATTGTCATTTTTATCAGAAAAAATTAATTATTATAAATAAATATTTTTTTTACCTTAAATCATTATTAAAGCATTTATTATGAACTTATATTTTCATCCTCCTCTAAATCCATCCCCTGCAGCATTTGCTGAACGGTGTTGTACTCGCTTGTTAAATTAATTAAAGTTTCGTTTTGTCTCTGCATAAAAATTACGTTTATAATATCTCTTTCTTTTTTGGTTTTTTCTAAAAGGTTTCTCACCATATTAATAATTTCTTCATCAGTAAAAGGTTGAGTTTCGTCTCTTACCTCGTCTTCAACTACCTGAACGGCTGATTGGGCAACTGTTTTTTTCCTTATAGTTAAAGAAGACGTTCTTTTTGTGATTGATTTTTTTCTGCTGAAGTCTATAACAGTTGTTTTTCTTTTGACATTTTTTACGTCTTTTAAGTATGGACTTGACTCCCTGTCTTCTAGCTCTCCCATTACAAATATTTTATCGCCAAGGAAAATTGGGGTGTTTGCATCTGGTTTTGTGTAGACATAAGGGGTTTCATTATTTAATATTCCTGTGTTGCGGTATATTCCTAAAGCGACTAGAGGTCTTTGAAGACTTATTAACTTTTTACTTCTTATAGAGAAATTAATATTTTTTTGGATTAATATATATTTTTATTAAAAAATTATTAAATAGTTAGAGTAAATAATTGAATACTTCGCCAAAAGTAATTTTACCATATAAATTTTCTGGCAGCTCTATTGAATTTATCCTATAATTTTCATCAATTCCAAGCTCTGCAAACATATCTTCGTATACAATCAGGCGCTGCACTAAATCGATTAAAATGTTATTATGAAAAGCTTGAGCTATAATATAATCCAAAGCGCTCGAAAAAAACACATGAGATGCTGCATATCTTGGCCACACCACAAATGGCAAATTTTCAAGCTCGGATCGTGGCTTTTTATCTAAATATTTCAAATTAATTTCATCGACAATTAAAAATGGAGCGCATGAATTAGGGTCCTTGTACCCTAAGGTCATCCTAGTGAGGGAAGTTCAGACTTTCTGAAGGATATTAGCGCTGGAACTGCTTCGGCAGTTCCTTGTGTGCTTGAATCAACATCAAGAAAGAAAGAGAGACTCGTCTAGGTCATAGGCAACTGTAACGGTTCTACGGTTTAGGCCGATTCCACCTACCGTTGTTCAGAGCTGTTTGCCAGTGATGGAATTCAGGAAGGAAGGGCTTGTTTGTCAGATCCTAAGCTAAGTGGGGGTCGACAGAGTGTTATCGTAATCTTAAATCTTAAATTTCATCGACTAATTCAACAGTGAATTTACAAGTAAAATTCTTTTCAATTAAGCCTACAAGTGGCAATAGACCAGAATCTTCCATTGTGGAACCTTCAATTCTATTGCTTACTCCCTCTTTTAAATTGGAGCAAAATATCAGCAAAATTTTCATTTTTTGGGTACTTTCAACCCATTTAAATTGTTATTTTTAATGGAAAAATTTAATAGGTGAAAAATAATAATTTTATGGAATAGATGTTGACCAAAATGGAAAATGTAAATAGAATATTATTTAAACAGTTTTCACATATATATAAAATGGCCGGTGACAAGCGACCTGCCCTTCCTGCTGGGGTGTCCTTATGCATATTCGGACACGTTTTTTTGATACAAAGAACTGCCCAAGGGTCGGTTTAGTATCGAAGTGAGAGGCCCAGCACTATTTCCACTGACTAGTGGCCTGGCTCGAACAGCAGTTTTTTCATCTTTTTTATTAGCAGCGTCCAGCTCCAGAACGGGTGTCCGATAGAGGCAGGGCGACTCATCTGCCTCAGCTGCTTCGTGCCTGTCCCGAATCTACGCAACCGCGTTTGTTTTTCTTCGGAGATGATCCGGAGAAAAAGTGGAAGACAGATCAGACAAAATTTTCAGGGCTAGTTTCTCCAGTTCTAAGGGCTCCTCAATGGGACGATCTGGGCATAAACTACCCAGGGTGGGGTAGTTCTGAAAATGGATCTATCGAAAAACCGGGGATTTCGGCCCTGGCCCAAAGTGACTTGAGGGAGCCCGCCCCGCAGGCACACACCTACCGAACGCACGGCACTTCAGGAAGTGGGGACTATAAATACCTATCGTAATCTAATCTAAGCAATTTTTACATTGAATCGTTTAATTTCTTCATTAATTATAAATAAAATAAAATTCGTATATAATTTTTTTGAAAAAAAAAATTTTAACTTTGAGCAGGTTTTACTGTTCAATTTAATGGGGGGGAGGTAATAAAATTGTGTGATAAGCAAAACTTATTGCAGTGTGTGAAAGCTCTTCTACATCAGAAAAAGAGCATTCTAAGTACAGAGCGTCTCTATATGTTTGTGAAATTCTTTTTCATTTATTATCAGGAGGCTGATCAGACACATAACAAACCAATTGATTACTATTCTCCTTCAAGTAAATATTCACATATTTTTTCCATTAAAAATATTTATCTATTTATTTTTAATTTTATAGTTTTCGCAAAAGTCTCCAATAAAATTTCTAAATGCTCAAGTCTCCCAAACACAATAATATGATCCCATACAGACCCTCTCAAATCCGTTCCCCACATAAGTAAATGTCTTTCTTCAATAGGTTTATATACACTTTTTATCGGTGGTGGCGTTTTCATCTGTCTTAATTGCTCAAACATTTCAAATTTAACCGGCTCTACTCCAATTTCATGTATATCAAGTTCTTCAATTTCTTTTGCATCTTCAATGCCTTCAGCGATCATAAAAGCTCTGTCACTTTTTTTGATATAATAATCCACAGGGTTCAATAAAATTTCTGTAGCGTCATTTAATTTAGTTTGGATGCCTATAATCAATGAGCCATTTTTGAAATAAAATGCTTTGACGACGTCTGTGTATTTTGCTCCTATTAAATGCTTTGGAAATTTGTAGTAGTAAACTTCGTTAGAGAGCCCTGCAATGTATTCAGTTACCCAATGATTTCCAAAGCATTCTTTTTTCATTATCCCAGAGGAAGAAATCATTAAATTTGATAGCAAAGTGCTAAAGCCAGGTGTAAATGCATTGGCAGACAGCATAGAAAGTTTAAATTTCCAAGTGCTGAATCCAGTTTCCCAACCTGCCCAATAGTGATGCATAAGCAAATCAGGTCTGACAAGCTGAAGAAAGACTGGAGTTTCAGCTGAAAATTCTTTAACAGCACTAGACGCTAATATAGCATTGACGTCTTGATTAGCGATTTCGTCTTCATATTGGTTTGTCAGGACTACAACTCCTCGACTTATATCAATTGCTGCACTCTTTAACGTTTCTTCGCCCATAAAATCAGCTTCTAGGTATTTTACAGCTTCTTCATACATAGGATGGTTTAAGATAGCTAAAATATCTTTGCTTGGAGGCTCTGAGTTTACAATTAAAACTTTGCATTCGGTCATTGGCATGTCATGATCAGGGTGGTAAAGCTCTTTTAAGAACCTATAAAGGGTGGTAGCATTGAACTTTCCAGTTACTACAATGTGCTTGCCTGGTTCTGTTTTATAAGGATTTTTGTAAGGAGAACTATTTTTCATGAGCTCGCCGAGCTTTGAAGTTTGTTGAGTCATAATGATGACAGCAATAATGATATAAAGACCTATGATAGCTCTAGCAAGCTTAGTAGATGGACTCATATCTCCATACCCGACAGTTGAAGTTGTAATTATAATAAAATATAATGCCTTTTCAAAAGTCATAGTTTCACCTGGAACTGGCAAAGTGATCTGAAAATCATTGGTATTTTGTAGTGCCAGCACTACTCCTGCAGATATAAAAATCAAGGTAAAAACTGTTAAAATCGCTATCATTATTTGTCTGGCTACTTCTGAAGACTGTATCACAAAGCCTCCTTGTGGCTGGTCTTCAGCTTTTGATAACTAAATAAATTTTACTGCAAAAAGTCTGTATAATCTTAAGATTCTGATAACTCTAACGACACGGATAAACCTAGTAAACGTCAAAGAGCTATGTGATGAAGGCTAAATGTGTTTTACACTTAAAAGAGTGATGTAAACTGGGAGAATAATAACAATGTCAATGATATTAAGAGGTTTCAGCATAAATTTCTTTTTATCTATTGCAGTAATAAACCCAAGGATATAATCTATTGTAAATAATATTGCAATTGCGAGCTCTAGTGAGTTAAAAAACATTGTTTGCTCATCTCCTATATATGTGCTCATAACATAAACTATACAAGCAAAAACAGTTAAAATTGCTTGGAAGATTGAGCCTGTTAGTTTCAGTAAAATAATAGTAGGCATTGAGTTGTTCTTTTTCTTAAGGACAGGGTTATCTGTATAGGATTTACTATTTTTCAGATTTTCACCGATTGATGATACTGAAGTGGTTGAAAGCTTTGAATGTCTCCTTGTATCAATATGCATTTGAGAGATACGTGATCTTCTTCTATTATTTGGGTTTTCTGGAGGTCTTAAGTCTTGGGTTTCATTAGTAGTTTCGTCCAAGTTGACTGAAGTGTCAACTCCGGTTCTTTTATTCATTGAAATAATTAAAATGGTGATATGAATAAAAACTGTCCGCGGCAAACTTTTAAACCAAAAAGAGCATTATTTCTGTTTTTTTAATGTAAATATTTTGATTTTCTTGTATTTGGTTTAAATTTAATCTAGATTATAACGTTCTGATCCGGCCTGATAAAAATTATCCTTATTTTTTCTTAAAAATTATGTTAGCTTCACCGCAACCCAAGGCATAAGTCCTATTAAAAGCGAAAGATAAATAACTCTTTTTTTGTATCAAATGCATTAAAACCCCTAATGCTATGACGTAATTGAGTGTTATTTCTCATGGTGAAATAATTAAGATGGGTGAAGTGTTCTTATTAGAAGAAGACCAAAAACAATTAGAGCATTTAAGTATGAGAGACAACGAGACTACGAGAGAAATGGACTCAATTGGTCCAATGTCTCCACGGCAAAAAATCGCCAGAGTCTTTGGAGCTCCGAAAAGATTAATAGAAAAGAAATTCAGCCCTGGATCTCTAAAGGGCAGCGTTTTCACAATCATAGCTTCCACTATTGGAGCAGGAATTTTGACCCTGCCTTATGCAATAAATTTAGCTGGGCTATATATGGGTATCTTTCTTTTTATTGCAGGGTTTATTGTGAGTCTTTATACATGCCAATTGTTAGTTATAGTATCAGACTTAACAAAAGTTCCTACATATGAAGGTGTTGGTGAGCACTTATACGGCCCTAAGATGAGGACGTTTTCAGAAATTAATATGATTATTAACAATTACGGAACTTATATAGCTTATGTCGTTTTGCTTAAGAGCCTAGGACCACACGCATTTCGATTATTAGGAATTAATGAAGGGCTTCTTGACAGTGATTACGCTTGAGGAATCATAATTACTACGGCAATCGTCTTCCCCCTTTCAATCGCTAAGAAGATTTCAGTCCTTAGGTTTACATCAGTTTTAAGTTGTGGAGCCTGCATTTATTTATCAATAGTAGTTACAGCAGAGTTTTTTGATCTCAGACGAAATGAAATCGGCAATCGATTTGAAGACGCTTCACCGGCAGAGTTTACTGCCTACAGCATTTTTGAGGTTTGTCCATTGGTGGTCTTTGCTTACACTTGTCACCCCAATGTGTTGCTTATTTATACAGAGCTGCAAAGAAGGACCCCTGGTCGAGGCTACAAGTTCTTAATGAGAGGGTTGGTGACTGTGATGATAATTTATATCATAGTCGGGGTTTTTGGGTTTTTAACTTTCTATAAGGAGTATCATGGGTTAGATAACTTTCCCAGCAATATATTGAGTGCCAAATATCCTCATGGAAATGTCCCAGTTATCATTGTAAGATCTATATAGAGCTCGTTTACGATGTTTATAACAGTGCTTTGTGGAGCACCTTTGTTGATGCATCCGTGTAGGGATGCGACGTTGTCGTTGATTTATAAGGGTAAAGAGTACCCAAAGAGAAATTACTTAATCCTTGTCACAATTTTGGTGTTTTCTGGAATGGGACTTGCATTGATTATTCCAAATATCGCGCTTGTCCTTACACTTTTGGGGTCAGTGTCCAATCCAATCATCTGCTTTATTTTGCCATGCATGTTCTACATGAAAGCCAAGCCCGGTAAATGGACCAGGCCTGACTTGTTCATCTGTTGGGCTGTGATGATAATAATGACCTTGATTGGTATCATGGGATTCATCATGTTCTGGTGTGGACTTGCAGGCTACACATTTTAAATGATGCTAGATTTTTAAATTCTTCAATAAGGAGGAATAATATTTATTAAATATCTACATCAAATTATTATTGCATTTTTTATGATGTTGACTCAAAAAGGTTTAAAAAATCACCATCTAAAGATGATTGAAAAGCAGCTTTCACGGTTTTATAAGAAGCTGGCTTGGATTTTGGACTGTTTGTTTCTATTATGTGGGCGCTAAAAATTCGTCGGGTGTATTTTTCGTCTCTATTTAAAATGATAGGAACTTCGTATAATTTGTCAGGATTTTTTATTATGTCGTTTCCGAATAATGGCTGCACTTTTTCTTGAGCTGCTAAAAGGCGCATTCTCCTTGTTTTTTCGTTTTGGGTTTTTGGCCTTGTTACACCTTCATCTCAGGCATGCTTAAATGTAGGGGATTCTGTCGTTTTTCGGTCGGAATATTGTGGCTCATTGTGTTCTGGCTCTTTTGGGCAGATAGACCATGTTTTTTCAAACATGTCTTTTGTAGCAATTTCTTCAGGTGGGGTACAGCTGCCAGCTGGCAGATATAAATTAAGCGCTTTTGGAGGGGTTTTGTGTTTTGGAGGAGGCCTATGCTTTTTGTTTTCATTAAGTTTTGTAATTTCTGGGACTTGGTAACTGATAGTTAATGGCCTTTTTAGATCTTCTGGGGGTTTTAAAGTGCTGAGTTTAGGATTTTCTCGCCTTATGGTTAGCAATTTTACAGGGGCTCGGATATCTGAGGAGTTTCAGCCAGACCCTCGCATAGAAAATTTGCTACTTTGTGGGAGGATTGGAGAGTTTATAGAATTCACTGTAAACTTGTGAGAGCTGGCTGGAAGTTTTTTTGGGTAAGAGAAATTCTTTTCTGAAGGACCTGGAGCTGTTCCACCTCTTTTGGCTTCATCTCTATAATAGAATTTACAATTGACTAAACGATCAAATAGAGTAGCTAAGTGGAGTTCCTTCTTTTGATCTTTTTTGTTCTGCTCTTGAATGCATATCAAATTTATTTTAAATTTATTAATATAAAAATAATTAAAACTTAAATTTAAGTAATTAATGATAATCTGAACTATTATTTATTTTTTAAAAAATTTTCTTTCAGCACTTGTGTGTGATGGCTCATATATTTAAATTATTTGCATAGAATAATAAGAGGAATCGTTATTATATAATTAAACTTTATCAATATAAAGAAAAACTGAAAATAAAAATAAATAAAAATTTTAAGTTAACTAGGACGCCTATCAGAAATTAATAAAAATTTATAGGTCTTTTTAATAATTGAAATTATTGTACCATAATTAATTTTAAATCACCATAAATATCGGCTGTTTCAGCACTCTTGTGGAAGCTCCCGTAGCTCAGTTGGTTAGAGCATTGGTCTTATGAGCCAAAGGTCGCGAGTTCGAGCCTCGCTGGGAGCATTTTTTGCAGCTGACTGTCTATAGCTGGCAAGATAATAATTCATTTAAATATGTACTGGTGCATGCTTGGATTTAATTAATCACTCTTTAATAGCAATTATTAAACATAATATTTATTTATCTATTAAAATTCCATCAAGAGGAAATTAGCTTGGTTTCTAAAATCTAATTAGCATTATTTTCTTATTTTATATATTTGCCTATTTATTATTCCAAATTCACAGATTATCATATAAAAAGTGAAAAAAAAATTATGTAGTGGCTGCGAATAGAGAAGAGATCGCCTTTTTCATAAGGTCCCAAGGTGTGTGATAAGAGATTCTTAGTGAGAAATGCCTATAATGTTGTAAAAATCTGATATTATTTTCAGGATAACTTAATAAGATACATATTTATATATATATATATTATCAGCATCCACTGGCTCTCTTTCAGCCAAATAGCTCTAATCTAATCTTTTTCAAAAATACCATAAAGTGATCTCAATTAAATGCTTAAATAGTCAAAAATATAGCAGAAAAGAAATTAAATATGCATGACATTCGTATAGGAGGCAGGTATCAAATCGGCAAAAAAATCGGCAGTGGCTCATTCGGCGAAATTTTCATAGGAACTGATATCCAGACAAATAGCGAAGTCGCCATCAAGCTTGAAAACATGAATACTCGGCACCCTCAATTAATTTACGAAAGCAAGCTTATAAAGCTATTACAAGGAGGCCCAGGTCTCCCAGGGGTTTTATGATATGGAGCAGAAGCAAACTACAACGTCATGGTGATGGACCTTCTAGGGCCAAGTTTAGAAGATCTTTTCAGCCTCTGCAACCGCAGATTTAGCTTGAAAACTGTGCTTATGCTAGCAGATCAGCTTATTTGTCGAGTAGAATACGTCCATTCAAAAAGCTTTATACACAGAGATATAAAGCCCGATAATTTTTTAATTGGACTTGGCAAGAGAAATAGTATTGTCCATATCATTGATTTTGGGCTGGCAAAAAAATACCGAGACTTTAAGACACAAAAACATATCCCATATGTGGAAGGAAAAAGTTTGACTGGGACTGCAAGATATGCGTCTATTAATGCACATGTAGGAATTGAACAAAGCAGAAGAGATGATTTGGAGGCTATTGGATATGTAATTATGTATTTTTTGAGAGGGGCATTGCCGTGGCAAGGGATTTCGGCAAGAGGAAAAGAAGAAAAATACCAGAAAATAAAAGAAAGTAAAATGAGCACGTCAATAGAAGTGCTATGTGAAGGGTTTCCTAGAGAATTTTCTATTTATATAAGTTATTGCAGAAACTTGAAATTTGAAGAAGCACCTGACTATGCTTACCTACGAAGGCTATTCAGAGACCTATTTTTACAAGAAGGCTTCGAATACGACTATTTTTTCGATTGAAATGCTCATAATTTGCATTCAAAAGTCCCTAAAAGACCACAAGTAGAAGAAACAAAACACAACCCAATTAATAATCGGGCCCAAACATTTGGAAAAACAGATTTAGAGAAAGCCGAGCCTAAGCCAATTGAAAGGTCGAAAACTGCAGAAAATAAAGTGCAGGAAAAAAAGAAATCTAAATGTGAAATATTTTAATAAGCTATACCTATAAGCTCAGTCTGTAAAAATTTTTATTATAATTTAGATATAAGCCTTCGCCAGATTAAAATATATAGAGTATTATAAATAGTTAAACTTAAAGGAGGTAAATTTAAAATGGATATTGATGAATCATATTTAAGCGGGCAGTACTTAAGTAAAGATCTAGAGACTGATGAACTCACTATTAGGCTGAAAAATCTGAGTAAAGCTTTGGCGGAGTCTCCACAAAGCCCCACAAGTGTCAATGGATTTAAAAATTTAGCGAACAAACTTATTGAGATTTCTGAAATAGAATACAGTGAACTTCAGCTAATAATAGGTTGCTGTATAGCTGATATTTTAAGAATTGTTGCACCAAGTCCAATTTATAAAGAAAAACAAGTGAAAAAAGCTTTTGAGCTGTTTGAAAGAGTGGCAAAATTTTTAAAAGACCATAATGAGCCCACTTTTGCACAAATTATGCATATGATATCTGTAATTGGAGAAACAGGGGCAATGGCAATTGCAATAAAATCAAAATGCATAGACATAGCCATCAAACTAATCCAATCATTGCTTGAAAATATCCCTAAAGAAATCGGGCATTCTGAAGAAATTGCTATAAGCATGATAATCATTACAACGTTTGACGAAATTCACGATGTAAAAGAAAATCAAATATACCCAGTCATTTCCTCACTAGCTGACTCTTATTCTAAAAAGCCAAGAATGAAGGTAGTCAAAATGGCTCTGCAAAATTTACCATCAGAAATAAAACAAGCTGTAAATGATTATATATATAAACTGTTTATTTCATCAAAAGAATGCAAAACTGCACAAATGATAGGAAGCAATAAATTTTCAATAGCCTACAGACTATTTAAAATTAATTCAGATTTCATTTTGACCTTACTAAGCTCTTTATCAGAGCTTATGAATGATGCAAAAATTGGAAACAAAGTTATTGAACTGGTTGGAAAACTAGCATCAGCCAAAAAATCAGTCCTCCCTACCTTGCATTCTCATTTATTTAAAGAATACTTAAAAAAATTCGATGATCAAACTGAAAATGCTAGAGAAATCGTTATAAATGCAGTCCCAAAATTTGTAAAAAATAATCGAGATAAACAAGATTTAATTGACTTAATTTTAAAATGCACAGGAGACCGTCTACGAGATAAAAGTGACAAAGTCAGAAAGCTAGCCGTAAAAATTATTTGTGAATGCTCTAAATATATAATTCTGCCTAAAAAAGTATTGGAAAGAATATGTGAACGAATTAAAGACAAAAAAGAACAAATCAGAAATTTAGCAATAAAATATTTAGCTAATATATATTATAATGAAGCAGTTTTTCACTATGCGTTAAGCCCATGAAAAGAAAGTGTTTATTCTATTATCCCAAACCATATTATAAAAGCTTATAAAGATATAGGCACTGAAGAAGATCAAGTTATTATTGTTAATACAATTGAAGACATAATTCTTCCTTTATCTACACTAAAGGATAACCATTTTTTAGCTCTTGTTGGGCTTTATAAAGATTTAAGTTTTGAGACTCGGCCTATATTCAGCAGCATTATTCAGTCAAAGCAATTTTGAGGAAACAAACTTGCAGTCATCCTACATTCCCAAAATCCAGCAGAAATTGAAGAATTAATTGGAATTTTTAATGGACACATTAAAGATCCGCTGAGCTCAACCTTAATAAAAGAAAACAAAATTCAGCATAGTTCAGCATTAAGCAACTTATTGAAAAATGAAGAAATTTCTGACTGTTTTAAAGTCTTATGTGCTCCAGCTGATAATTCAACAAAATTAAATGCAATGGTTAATTTAAAAAAATTAGCAGAAAAACAAAGCGAGAGTATACAAGGGTTAATCAATCAATTAAGAGCAAAATGTGGAGACACAATAATTTGTGCTAATTATGTATAATATTTAATATAAAAAAGCAAATTTTTATGTAAAGTAAAAATTTAAAAAAAATTAGGTAAAAATTCACAATAATATGGATTATCTATGTTGATAAACAATGACCCAGACAATTTGCAGCTTTTAAGAAATATCGGCCAAGCCTACGCAGATATCGTGATTCCATTTATTCCTCAAATCCTCGAACTTTTAGACGAATGTGCTGATAAATCTCCACTCCTAGATTTACTATGCAGCATTTTAGGGAATATCAGACTCACCCAAAAGCAAAAAAGCGACCTGCAGCTTATATTACGCCAAATGTGTGTAAGAGGCACCGTAGAAGAAGCCAAAGCCGCTAGCAAGCTTGCAGCTACTTCAATGCCTAACAATTTTATTCAGGTCGCTTTGCTTGATTCTATAGTCCCTAAGTTACTTGTTACCTCAGAAAACCCATCATTGCTTATCACCCACTTAGCAGCTTTAAGAGAAATTATTTTAAATTGCCCAGACGGATTTTCTGACTATAGTAACACCGCTTTAAAATTCACAATAAATGAGCTGCTTGTAATGCATTCTCCCTCAGGAAAAGATGACGAAATTATATCAGAAATAGCCCAGGCGAAAATTGAAGGGATAAGACTTCTGGTAGCATGGGCTGTACATGGGAAATTTGATGGGCCAGGGGTGATGAATGCGCAGGATATTTATAAAATTTTGATAAAATTGTGCTTTAAGCTGGAAAAATATATAAGAAGTTTTATTGTTAACCCTGGGGAGTTTAAGCTGAAACATTTGTTTAGCAAAGCTGAAGAAGATGCGTATAGGATACAGGCTTTGAAAGGAATTTTTTCAGTTATAAGAAGGAGCGAAAACAAGCATTTTTTGAAAGCGAAACATTTGCTGCTGATTTCTGAGCTGGTTTTTAGTGAAAATCCTGCGTATCGTGATATGTTGGGAGATATAATGCTGAAAAATATATATCAAAGGTCCAAGCTTCTTCCACCACTTTTATCAGTTTTAGGGATACTTTTGTCTGATTCTCACAAATCAAAAATATACAGAGAAGCTTTGCTACAAGTATTTAAAGGTATGAAAGCAGGAGCTCTTCAGCAGCAAGATCAAAACAGGCTTTTAATGTTGCAGCCAGAAAGCTACACCCCTTATTTCATTTATGTGATCGCTCAGCTGTCACTTGACAGTAAAATGGCTTTTAAACTTATAGCTGCTTATTTAGAAGCTTTATATAAAAGTCATAAAGACATTGATACAGATTATTTAATTTATCTATTAAAACAGCTGAAAAAATTCAAACTGGTAGGGACTCAGCCAAAGCATGAAATAAAAACTGACAAAAATTCTAATAAAATTGGCCAAGAATTAGAAGAAATTTGTGAAACCATGATGGATCATTTAGTGAAAAACTATGCGAATGGAGAAAATGCAGAGAACGAGCAGAGAAAAATTCTGATCCCAAGCACGTATTTTGTGAAAAGAACAGAAAATAAAGCTAGACTTTCAAGTCCGATGGAAGTAGTGAGAAATGTGGAATATGAAGCCACCCCAGCTTCGCTTAAAAGGAAGAGAAATAACAATGATGCTTCTGTGTCAAAAAGAGCTCCAAAATAAGAATTTTAACAAAAATAATTTGTGATTGGAAATAATGATTTTTATTTTTATTTAACATATTAAAATTATTATAAATATATTTTTAGTTACTAGAAATTTCCACTTTTGGGCTATTAGGAGGTTTTCAAACTTTCTTTTACCTTCATTGAGGGATATACTCGATTAGAGACTGTTAAGTGATTTTAATTTTTTTAAGAATTTTTTCACTTTAGTTAGTTTTATATTTAAGCTAAATTAGAGCATCTTTAAAATGAATTGTCTCATTTTAATTTTAAGAGAATTATAAATAAATGGCTTCACATGGTAAAATTTTCTCCCATACAAAAAATAAGCTCTTGCTTTAAAAATTTACCAGAAAATCAAATAAATGAAAAGACTTAAATCTCTAAAAGCATTACCAACGTTTCGAATTCAAATTTTATTACTTTTATCGCTTTATTATTCTGATAGCATCAGTTTCAAATTATATGCTTTTGTCTTTCAGGTTTGTGCTGATTAATTTCCATTTTCATTGCCTATATATTCTAAATTTAAATAATGGATGGTTTTCTAAGAGCTTACTTTAGGAGCTTCTTGTCAAATAAGCATTAATAAGGAATTAAATTCGCCTCGATATCCAGTTAAAAAGCTGGCTAATAATTAATATGTACTTATTGGATGAAATAGAAGAAGGCCTTTATCTAGGAAGTAAAGAGCAAGCATCTCAATTAAATCTCCTATTCCAATACAAAATAACGCATATCCTAATAGCTGGGACAGGTTCCGGTCTTGAGCCTTACTTCCCTACACGATTTGTTTACTCCTAGTATTTTATATTATTTTAGCACTGGCTTCGCCAGTGCCCATATTTTTGTTTTAATTTATAAATAGGTCTTATTATTGTTTTATATATATTGCATAAATAGGATATAAGCAATTTCCAATTCTGGACTCTCCATCATTTGATATCTTGAAGTACTTCGATGAAGCGGCTGAATTCATTGAAGATGCTATCAATAGCGGAGGAAGGGTCATGGTACACTGCCTATTAGGAGTTTCTAGAAGTACATCATTAGTTATAGCTTACATAATGAAACAAAGACGCTGGAGTCTCAGAAAAGCAAAGCTTTTTGTGCAATACCTTCACCCAGATGCCAGGCCAAACAAAGGCTTTTTAAGGCAACTTGAAATTTACAGCCGAATCCTTGCAATTAGGGAACCAACAAATGCGCCAAACGACAATGTGTCGTGCAGTTGTACATTATTTTAATAAATAGCTATAAATAACCTTATAATTAATGAATATAAAAGAAGTAAAATTGTCGCATATAAAGAAAGATGACAGAAAAAAGGTGTATCCGCCTTCTCAAGACACTTTTATATTGATAGATGCGATTTTAAATGATATTGAGTATATAAAGGCATAATCAAAAAATGGCGTGATTCGAATTTTCTGGTCTCCCGACCGAAAATTTTCTCCTCAATTTTTTGATTATGAGGTTTGGCTTTCCCCAGCGAATTTATCCCGGCGATGACAGGGCTTCAAGTGCCTGTGGTGCGCGACGCAGGACTCCTGTCCCTTAGGGATTCGAACTTTCTGGAAGGATGTCACCAACCCCAGACGGTGGAGACTGGGACCTTTAGAGTCCCTGACAGACCCAAGTTGGTTTTGCCCAAGGGCCTTTGAAATCCGAACGCCGAAGGGACCTTGAAGTCAGGTGGTGTACGACATTTTGGTGGAGCGGGGAAACCCAGAAGCAGGACGGATACCTGTGCAGGGAATGTGGTATTGGACGTTAAGCGTGCTTAATAATTAAGTAAGTAAGAGTATATAAAGGCACTAAATCCTACAATTGTCTTAGAGATTGGAGTAGGTTCTGGGGCTGTAATTTCCTCACTTGCACTAAATTTAGACAATGCATTCTTTTTAGGGTTTGATATAAATATAGATGCAGTTAAGCTTACACAGAGAACTTTTTGCGAAAATAGGATAGAAATGGCTGATGTGGTAGGGATTGATATATTAAAAGGACTAAATTTGAGAAATAAAGTAGATGTTGTTATATGTAATCCTCCATATGTAACTTCTACTAGAGAAGAGTACTTAGAGTGCCAAAATAATAGGGATATTTCAAGTAGCTGCCCTGGAGGGGAAAATGGAAGAGAGTTTATTGATGAATTGTTAAGGGTTGTTGATGGGATTTTGAGTGAAAATGGAGTGCTTTATTTACTTTATGAAGAAGAAAATGGGCAGTTTGGAGGCATTAATTTGCTTACAGAAAGGACTGGATGTGAAGGGCTGTGCGTTATTAGAAGAAATAAAAATAATCAAACAAAATAAGCATAAACCTTGACATTTATTATAAATATAATTTGGCTTCTATCAAATCTAGTTCTTTTGGCATTAAATTCCTATTTTTGTATATATTAATTAATAGCGGGAAGATAAATGGACCCACAAACTTTAGAAAATTACTATAGAAATTATTTCCCTTGCAATGCCCTTTGCAGATGGCTCAATGCAGGAGTTGAGCTTGAAACACAAGATCCTCATTACGACAAAACTTACTTTGAAAGAAGAGAATTTTCTTTCACTTTGCCGGGAGATACACTAACTCAAACCAATTAATTTTTGAAAAATAAAATTATTTTATTTTCGTAAAAAAGTAATTTAATAATTATACCGTATATATTGCCGCCATCAAAGTTTCAGCTCCGCAGATGAGTTCAAAAATCAGCTAATCCACGACAAGCCAGAAAAATTTGATATTGGAGCTATATGAACAGTCCCTCCTAAAAGAAAAGACTCAATGCTTAATAAAATCCGCTATGAGACTATCGAAAGAGAGTTTGTCATTGATATTGATATGACTGATTATGACAAAGTCAGAACATGCTGCTCTGGCGCTGTAGTCTGCCAGCTTTGCTGGAAATTCTTAGTGGTCGCTTGCAAATCAATGGATATTGCATTAAAAGAATCATTTGGGTACACAGTCAATTTGTGGGTATATTCTGGCAGAAGAGGTGTCCATTGCTGGGTTTCTGACCCATCCGCAAGGCGTTTAAATGATTTTCGAAGAAAATCATTAATAGAATTCCTTAATTCAGGGCCAAAGTCTCATACACCTTTTCTCCAGATTTACAGAGAAGTTTTGAGACCTCGATTTGAAGAAATTATTGTGAGGGAACAGAAATTGTTTGAAAACCAGGAAAGACTGAACGAATGTGTCGAAATTATTAATAATCAGCTTGGAGCTAAGATGCAGTTTGTAGCGAAATCAACAAGTGAGGAAACTTGGGCAGAAGTCAGTGAGTTTATTAATTCTCAGCCTGACTCAATAGTAATTGATCAAATCAAGCAAAAAATTTGTTTTAAATATGCTGAATTTAATTAAATTTATCAAAAATTATGGTCTAAATATTATAGATATGCCAAAAGTTTGATTTTATTTTGCAAAATATACTTATATCCAAGATTAGATGTCCATGTCTCCATGGCAATGAACCATTTATTGAAGTCTCCTTTTTCTATTCACCCCAAAACTGGAAATGTTTGTGTCCCATTTTTAGTTGAAAATGTGGAAGAATTCCAAATCGATAAAGTTCCTAATTTAACAAGTCTCTGTGAAGGAATTGATAATTTAGAGCCATATGTGGAGATCTTAAATAATGTAAGCAACCAGCTAAAAGAATGCAGTAGAATCGAGAGAAGCAAAAGAGTTGCAGCTTTGCGAGAGCAAAATACAAAATTTTAATGATAAAATAATGATTTTTTGCTGTTTAATTATTTTTTAATAAAGATACATTTTAAAGTAAATTATTATGTTTTGAAGCTATATGTCTTTTAGTATCACATCTTTTTATTGGAACATCATTGCGGCAGACTTCACATCTGTAGAGAACATTGCATTTTTCTAGTTTTCCTTGTCCTGGGACCAGCCTGAAAAATACTGTTTTTCCTGTATCTTTATTTTCTACACAAAGTCTTGTAGGAAGAGTTCTACTGTTTTCATAAAGCACAATATTTGTAGGGAAAGGCTTGCCTTCATAGACATCATATACATTTTTGAGCCTTGTGCAGAATTCTTCGATTTCTCTAGCAGGGAGTTCTAGGTCATCAAATATAGAGAAGAGGTCTTTGGTCATAAAGAAAAGTGAGTCCAAATCGAATCCGAGTTCTTCAAGTCTTCTTACTTGTTTTGGGTCATTTGCTACAAGGTAATTGAAATCCATTATATTTATTATAAGAAATGGGGGATTTAAAAAATTTAAATAACCCCCTTATAATGGATTTAAACTTTATTTTGGAAAACGACACTCAGCAGCTGGCGAGGCTAGAAGAACTTGGATATGACCTAGATTCGTTATTTATCGTCGTAAAAGACATTTTTTCCATTTTCGATGAAATTGGCTTAGGCTCTAAAGATACAGCAGAAATTCTGATGAGGCTAAAAAATATTCATGATATTGCAACCCATGGGAAGCCTTTACCTCCAAATATTGTTATGTATGAAAATAGCAAACAAGCTCCAACTAGACTAGGATTGACCAATGAAGGAAACGGAAAAACGATTTTATTTAAGCTTGTGCAAGGGCAGAATAGGCTTGAGAAAAACAACATGCTTTATAAATGTGAAGAATGTGATGATGATAACCAAATGAGAAGAGTTGACACTAGAAGACATGTAGAAGAAGTCCATAATAATTTACTATAAAAATTTATATGAAAAATTCACCTAAACATTAAATTTAAATTAATAATTCTTGAACATTTTAAATAACTTTTTCTTGCGCAAGCGTAGCTTAATATCGAGTATCATATTCATAGCACTGAAGCATGCTTCAACTTTTTGGATTTTTTTAATAGCACCCATAACTGAAAAATCTTCTTTTCTTGGCCTTTTTTTCGGCATTGGCGGCTCATTAGCTGATTTTTTCGCAATGCTTTTCCCTTTTTCTACAGCTTGGATATTTTCTCCATTGTTATCAATTTTTTCGATTTTTTGTTTATTTACGATTTCAGGCTTTGTAGGAGCCTTTGAGACTGCAAAATTCTTTTGTTTATAGGCAAGATTCTCTATGTTTTCCATATTAGAAAGCATATCAGTTATAGCAGGATTTGCAGATGTCAGCTCAAATTCTTCATCTTGGTATTCTAAATTATTAGAAAATTCAGCTTGGTTTAGTATAAAATTTGGGAGAGGTTTTTTGCCTATTGGCCCAGATTGCTGATTTATAAGCCCTTTTAAATAACTTTTAGATTTCTGGGGATCTTGATCAGCTTTTTCTTGTATGCTTTTGGAGATTATGCTTGATAGTTTGTCATCTTTTAAGGGAATTTCAGATGGGGGCTTTTCGAGGTTACTTTTGTATGGATAATGATTCTCTTGCTGGGGGTTGTGAGGATAAGGCTGTGTTGAGTATGATGGAGCATTTGGCGTGGGGCTTGGCAAGTTCTTCATGTGTAGGCTGTCATGAGCTTGGAGGCAGGATTGATCAAATTCTTTATTGCAAATTGTGCATCTTCATTTGCGGCCGGATATAAAGTTGTATGGGACAAATGCTTCCTTTCTGCTGCTACTCATAATATTTATTATATATAAAAAAAAATATGGTAATTTATAGTGCATTTGTGTAGATCTGATATCAGAAGAATGGAGGAGTGCCTTATTTTTATGAAAAAAAATTAATTGATTTCAAGAGTATGTGCTTATATTTAGTAGATTTATAGAAAAGCTCCCTGTTGTGATTCTAAGATCTTGCTTCCTTCAGTAATGCTTCAATCGTCTGCTTTGAAGACAACCGTCTCACGATTTTAAAATCTTGCTCTTAAAAGACATAGGCCTGCATATGCTCCCTGGTAGCCGGAAAGTTTAGGTCACCTTGATTTATGCCAACAAGTTTTGGCTTCTAGAAAAATGGAAAAAATGAATTTTCTAGTCACCTGTCGGCCACCGCGCTGGGAACGTCCCAAATCGACCAGGAAAAATCTCATTTGGTATTGCTGGGACATTCTTTCCAGCTATGAACTTCATCTTCCTACGAGGTAAAACCTTGGCCTGGATGTGAACTTGCTGTCCGTCAACAAGGATATTGCACTCTACCAAACCAAGCAAAGCCTGACCTGATATGCATACCGAACGCCAAATACTCCCTTACACAAATTCCCACGGCCTCCCTAGCTGCAGGTGTTAGCATTTTGGGTTGTTTCGCCAGGCCATTTTTATGTATTCCAGAGTATGCAATGTTAGTATGCTGCTAGATTATATAAAAATATATCAATTTTTGAACAAATTTGCAATATACCACTCATAAATGAACAGAATTGTAAATATTATTATGAAGAATTAAATTTTCTTAAGAATGGTGTGTTTAAAACAGTGATATCTTCTAATAAAGTCTTTCACCAATTATTTTAAATTTCAGATATTTTTCTTGGAATAATAAATTTTTATATTATATATAAATTAAATTTTTCCTAATACACTACCCTAGTTTGGTTTTGCCTCCCTCAAGGTTCCAAGACAGCATTAAGAACCAGGCCGAAAGCTGGAGGAGATTTATCTCTGGTGGAAATGCTTACATACCCTAGAGGTTATCTAGCAGCTGAACAAGCCTTCTACAAAGACTAGGGTGAAACTTAAAAAGAAGAAGAGCCCTAATCTATAATTAATATAAATGTTAATTCCCTAATACACTACCACATTCAGGACACTTATGCACAACTTGATTTCTAATGAATTCAGGAGCCTTACAACAAATCTTCTGAAAAGCTCTAAATATTGACGACCCCAAGCCATTTCCTTCATATGAAATCTGTGAATACACCAAAGTCTTGCAATTAGAGCAAAACGTCATACATGAGCTTGGCCCCATGCTAAAGTCAGTCGAAAGCTGGCTTAAAACGCTTTTTTTATGGCTGCTTTTATCACTCCTTGTATGCAAAGTTTCAAAAATATCTGAATCTTGACTCGTAATCACGACGTTACTAACATCACTAATTTCCCTTATATGCCCATGTGAATTTCTTGTCATAAATCTTGGCTTTGGCAAAGCTGCAAGAATTTCTTTAGAAGTTACCTCTGAGTTTGCATAAGAACTTGGGCTTCTTTTGTGGGTTTTTGGCCTTTTTAGTGTACGAAAATGCTTGGAATGAGGATTTTCATAGGCTGAATATGTGAGAATTCTGCCGACACTTCGTCTTGTACGGTTTAATGGAGGTGAAGGCATGATTGCGTCAACTGAAAAGCCTTCTTTTGATACTGGGGAAGGCAGAGAAATTTTTACATCAAAAATTGATGGCTCTCTACCGTGGTATCTTGTTTCTGATTTTCGTAGGCCAATTTCATGAGAATCGTCTGCGTAGCCTTTGTAAGAAAATAGGCTTGAACGATGTCCAGGTTCTAAGTCAGGAGCGACCTCAAAAGAGTGAAACATGCAATTAGATTCCATAGGCGGGATATTTAATTTGGCTGCCATTTTATTAAACATTTTGAGAAAATCATTACGTCGGTAAAATTTGATTTAGTTATTTACTTAAAAAAAATGTTAGATCGAATATTTTACAGGAAAAATCCGACTAAATTTCTCAGATTTCTGCCTCACACTCAAAAAATTCCAATCAAAAGTATGAATCGATTTAATTTATGAAAGAAATAAAAAATGGACATAGAATATTCCTATGATTTTTTTTTTTAAAAATATGTATTCTCATTAAGGATTTTTTATAAATTTTAAATGGACAATTTATTTAAACATCAAATCAATAAACAAAAAGGAATTTTATCTATATTATTAAGATTTTAAAAAAATCATAGAAAGTATTTATCCAAATTTATAGTTATTTTTTACGGTGAATATAAACAGTAGCCTCACCCCAACTCATATTCTTTTTTATACTTTCCAAAATTTCCCACGATTCTGCTGGCAAACTTTTAGTAAAAGTAACGCCAATTGTACCTGGTTTAAATGGAAAACTTCCTATCCTCCTCATCATATCCATACTAAAGCAAGTCGAATTCGCAAAAATAAAACTGGCATCAGACAAATTATTTTCAAAAAAATCCCCACAATAAAATGTAATTTCTGGAGCCTTTGTCCACAAATCAGGATTTTCCTGCACAAAATGAAGAAACTCCAAGTCATATTTTTCCTTAATCTGGCTTGAAATCTGATACAGCCCTTGTAGAATTTCAATACCTTTGCACTGATTAAAACTATGCAACAGCGCTGCAGTAAGCACTCCTTTCCCTGTTCCAGACCCTAAATCATAAAAGCAGCCTCCTTCAGGGATTCCTCCATATCTTGCTTTTATAGTCTCAAAGACTTCTCCCATTGAAATAAACTCAACTTCTCCATAGGTTAAAGTGCTTTCTGACTGTAAAATATCGACCCTTGTATCTCTTTCTTTTCTAGACGCTTCTTTTCCTATTGAAACTGGGAATTCTTCAATAAGTTGCTCATATATATGAAACTTGCGTAAAAGATTGAGCCTTTCTTCTTCTGATAAAATATAAGGATCTTCTGTGCGATAAGATTCAAAGGCTGCTGGAAGATTTTCAGTTGCTGGGATATTTATCATTATTTTAGGTCAGATAATATTAGTTTAGAAGTTATAAGTATGGGAATTATAGGGGTTTAAGTAGGTTATATAAGAAATTAATTATGTGATGATATTTCTATAAGCCAGTCACAAATTGACCCTAAATTTCGAAAAAAGTCTTGAAAGGCCCGAGGTAAAACATTTAAAAGAATTCCATAATTATTATGGTCTGATGCAAATTTCAGCTGCATACGTCTGTTCAATATATATCGCATTTTCAGATAAAGCCAATATAAAATGACATATCGAGCATTATGAGTAATATATAAAAAAATTAAAGCATAGCCTAAATTTGGGTGTAGGTCCAATGATCGTTTACTTTTGATAATGTGCATTTCATTGAAGACAATTTGTTCGAAATTTAGAGTTTTTTTCTGTCAAATGTCTCACTATCAAAAAAAATTGAACAAATTTTCCTTACTCCCCCCCTCCGTGAGTGAACAAAACCATTAGAAAAATCCCTATTTTTTGCCCAAAAACCCACCCTCCGTGAGTGAACAAAAATTTTATTAATAGAAAAATTTTTATGGAAAAAAAAAATTTGATATATAAATGATAATTAATATAATGAAATCTAGAGCTAATTCTGATTAATTTTAAATGAATTGCTTTTTAAACATAAATTTTATAAATTAAATTAATATTTGCTTTCCAATTTTTTGCGAATTAGGAATTTTTTTAAATTTCGAAAAAAAAAATTTTTAAAAAATTAATATATAACTTTTTTTAAAAAAAAAAAATTTAACCTTCCTCCGTGAGTGAACAAAATTTTTTTGTTCACTCACGGAGGGGGGGAGTTAAGAAATGTCGTACTATCAGAAAATAAATGATAATTTGATATGCAACCCTAAATTTACCTCGTAGTCAATTTTTAAATCAAAAAGACTGTCCTCAATGGCAAAATGGGGTCTTATAATTTGCTTTATTGAGTTGGGAACCAAAGGATTTTCCATCAAAATGTGGATAAAATAAATATATGATCCTATATAAGCAGGGATTATTCATAAAATCCCATAATTCACAACCCAAAATACAAGTAAATATAAAAAATAATGAGTGTTGTCGTCAAAAATTACTCTTTTTAAATAGTCAATTTGTAGTTTTGGGATACCATGAAGGGTGAAAATCTCAATGAAATGGAAAATTAATAAAAATCCCACAAAATTCCCAAAGGGCAGTCCTAGAATGGATAGAAAAAATAAAGAAATTTGTATGACTTGGAATATTGTAAGGCAATCACATGACTGTGCTAATATATTGAAATTTGGGTCGATTCTCAGTTTATATCATTTCATCTTGAGCTCCTTAGCCCTTACGCCTTGTTCTTGTATTGGATATATACTCTTAAAATTCATCCAGTCTGCAGAATTCTCAAAGTCATAATTATCAAATCTATGTGTTGTCATATTTATATATAGCTCGAGCGTCTTTTTGGCTTATGCTATACCGATATCTCCTGATGTCACTTAGGGAGTTGACAGACCACATTTATTGGTAAAGTAACCTAAGATGCCAAATCTCCAGTAAGGCTTTGCAAAAAATGTAGGTTTTCTAATTCCTGAGTGACATCAGGAGATATTGGTATAGCCAGAGCCAAAGCAAGACTCAGCTATATATGAATTATTATCAATTCAAAGCCACTAGAAACTTCTAAAATTTAAATACCTAAAATGTACTAATAGCGCTTATTTAATTCATTTTCTCATAATGAACTAATCTTTTCTTTATGGCTTTTGGTTGATCTAAATAACTTCTAATATCTTTTCCACAAATATAAATAAATGGGTTGCTTTGGTTCGAAGAGCGGAAAAATTAAAGTAAAATTGTGCCCAGAAACGACAGAATCGGTAGAAAAAGACCACTCCCTTTGTGAAGAGTCAAAACATGCTCAGTCAAAAGGTAACCTTTCTGAGGACTCAAGAGTCATTGCGAAACTGAAAACTCTAAATAATATATACAGAATCGTTGTGAACGCAGAAAAGCATGACCAATCCAGTCTAGAAGAAGACCAAGAATTATCACAAGATTCATATAAAAAAACTAGTGAAGGAATTAAAACGGAAATTCGATATGAATAATCGATTTTTTCAAGTTTTTGTACTTAAGTTAAAGTTTTTTTTGTGATTAATTTAATTCATTTTGGGTAAATTAAGGATTCTTGGCTTCTCCTTGTTTTGATTGATAAAAATGAATGGATATTTAATGATGATATAAGCAGATTTTGACAGGGAGAGTTAATAAATAGATGGTTTTTTTGAATTAGAAGGAAAGATAAATTGATAATCCATTTTTTATTTGAAAATTAATAAGGATATAAATTCTTGGCTAGGAAATTTAAAAAGTTTTATGTTGAAATTAATATTGTATCACCAATCGAATTATAAATTTTGTGCTTTAAAACTTATATAATACTGCATTGCAAAAAAATCATAATAAATGCGATTCTTATAGTCTCTATTAATTTTTAATTTCCATCGGGCTTTACTCCAATGCAAAGTTTTTATCTCAGAGGGAGATGGGCCGGAAGTGGGAAGGGGCTTCACAGGGAATAAGGTCTTCGGATCCTGACAGGAAGCTTTTCTATAATCTAATTAAGTCTAAGTATAAGGCATTTTAAAATCTAAGATGCTAAAATTAAATAGGAATGAGCAAATTTTAATTATAATGCTTATCAACTATATTCTAAAACATTTTAGAAAATAGTGATATTAAATTGTTTTAACTAAAATGGAGAAGGTGAGTTAATCATTTTGGAATTAATAAAAATCTTATTAGCCTTATTGAATAGCTGCTTAATGAAGCCATCATTAAAATGGCGACCGCTCTCTTAGCTCCTGTAACTGTACTTGATGAGACCTAGGACCTTGAGGAAGAGAGGATAGTATCTGAGGTCTCGATTCTGCAAAGCTTAACTAGTGCAGATGGAGAAGTAATGCTGAGCAGATCAGGCAGGGCCACCTATAGTTGGTGCGATCCAGGGACCCTTGCAGAAGAGAGGATGGTGTTCACTAATGGATATCAGGCCAGGCTTTACTTGGCTTGGTGTAGTGCAATGTCGGATTAGGTCGACCGTAAGCTCATTCCAGGTCAAGGTTTTTTTCCTCTGGGGAAGATGGATGCAGATGTCAGAAAGGGAAAAGCCAGGAAAGTCTTTAAGATAAATTGGGGAATTTCCTAGCGTGATACCGGAATTGCACCTGTGCAACGAACTCCATTTTGGTCACACATGGCCAGAAATTTCGTTTTTCGAAATTTCTAGAAGGTCAACCCAAGTCAAGTGTGAGGCAAGGCATTTAGTGTGCGAGCCCATTTCTGGAGAAGCATAGCCAATAGCCAGACTGCAAGCAGTCATGAATTATGGTGGAGGGGGATAACCTGGAGCTACTCAATAAAGTAATGTTAATGATCTGCTAGGACTCATTTTTGGAACGGTTTTTTCCTGATGAGGAAATGGGACATAAGGCTGGAAATGGAGCTTTGAGCAGTGTCAGAGGATGCACCTTGGCCAATAGAGAAAGTTTTTAGCTCAATATCTCAAGTTTTCTATTTTTCGACTGCTGGCGAGAAAATTCAACCTTTAAATTTTATATTAGACGCTAGCACTATGACACAACCCTATTGGTTGTCGTTTATGATGTAGGCCTTCACTATAGGATGAACCTTCGCGATGCTGTACAATACGAATTGGCAAGTAAGCGAGGAATCATTGGAAAGTTATAAGATTCAATAAGGGTACCTATCAGTGAGCTTATCTATAATCTAGCATAATGCTTAATGAAACCAATCTTAAATTAAAAATTGTTGAATTTTTTGATAAGATTTGGGTTCCTTTCTACATCCCAATTAAAGAAATAGCATTATGGCCTGCTAAAAATTCAACTCTTCATGCAAAATATTCTATCTTGACATAAGAAAGCATATTTATGAAGCATAAAAGATTACGAATTTAAAGCAAGAATTATTATTTAAACTCAATCTTAATTTCACACAAAATATTAGAGAAAAATGCGCAGTACAAGATATATTTCTATATTATTCTGACATATTTAGAGGAGCATAGAAATAGAATCTTTGGAAAAATAAAAACTTTGCATATTCTTAATAAGGAAATGACTAATCAAAAAGGCAAAAAAAAAATAAAATGGTATCTTACCATTTAAATTATATTAAGTAATAAATCGTTATTAATTAATAATAAGAAATTATTAAAAATTAATTCAATCTGTAAATTATTGGATTTTAATTCAGAGCTCAATCTTGAAATAATGCTTTCAAGATACTTATATCTAATAAAAAATTGCAAACCATCGCAGTTACATATCCGCTTATTTTTCATCTTAATAACTGCTATAAAAAACATTTCTGCAGTCCTGATAAATATACAAATAGTTAATATAGATAAGAAATAGCTGAAACTAAAGAAGCAATCACGAGGTAGAAAAATCTAAGTTTAGAGCTAGATTAAATGAAGCATGAATCTTCAAAAGCATTTCTTTGCAATTAAGAAAAATAAACACAAAATCCATGAAAATTTTAATTTAATTTACTCACTCGCCCTTCGTTTAAATTGGAACAAAACAGCGTTTTTTGCCACTTTAATTGGAAAATTTTTTTTTTTAATAAGTAAATTTTAACGATGAAAAACTAATTTTTTATAAAATTAGTTTTGATCTGATAAATGCAAGTAGAATTTTATTTAAAAAGTTTTTCAAAATAATTGATAATTTTTTAATTATTCTTCATAAAATAAATTAAATTCAAAGTGAATTCAATTTATTTTTTTAAGATTTTTAAAAACATTTGTAGAAAATTTTAAATATAATTTTTTTGAACAAGATTTTTCTTCCAATTTAAATTGGGTGAGTCAATAATTATTTCTTTTTATTTTTAATTAATTAGACTGTGTTTTGCCAAATCCTATCTAAATCATTTTCATATGATATTTAGCATCAAATAGCGCCTCTAAATAATTGAAAAACGGCCCCAGAGTAACTCCATTTCGGCTTGGAGATATAGGCCAAAACCACAGCAATGGATTTATGCCGAAGCTTTGCACCCAATTTGGAATTTCTCCTAAATCAAAAGCATTGTTTTCTACTGTTATAAATTCACATGGTCTTAATGCTCCATCTGCTATGACCATTTGCTCAAGTGTTGTTGTGTTATACAACACATTCATAATTATTCGCTTTGTAATAGTAGTTAAAAACAAAGCTTACTTACTGACTTAATTATCTGGTGTTTAAGGTGTCTCTAGTGCCGCAGCCCAAAAGGGCCTATGGCAAAACTGATGACGTAGGCGAGCCATCTTGGCACGGGTCAGCCCCGTCCAAGCCTTCTATCAACTCCTGCTTCACCGGCCTTGCTGCACGTCTCACCCGGCGCGTTGCCGTCGCCCTTGTCGCTCGACTCAGCTCCTGCGCGTGTTCCGCCTAAGGGTCATCCTCCCATGGGGATGTGCTGAGAGGTAAAAGCCCGAAATCTTGAGTGGACTGAGGAGTGGTTCCTCTGGTTATCTCCAGAGTTAAACCGCTATTGCTGTCCAGAAGTCTTCGAGCGAAAGCCTAACCCTATAAATAAAATTCCATGAGGGAGAGAAAATTAGCAGAGCTAATTTCTCTCGAACCGAATGCCATTTTATCTATGTTAAAAACAAAGCAAACGCTAATACAACATACATAAGAAACCAAAGAAAAATCATATAAGTCTTTGAATAAGCTTTTACACATTCTATATCCACTTAAATAGACTCTTTACCTTTCTAATTAAATTAATTCTTTTATTTTATAGAAAATTGAAGATAATTGCTAATGCAATAAATCATATTTTTTTAATAAATATAAATCATCATTTATCCAATGATAAGAGTATTGGAGACTTCTCACCAAAAATTGTGCACATCCAATAAAGCCAAAAATGCAAAAAAAGGTAAAAGGCTTAATATTCCCATACCCCACACATTGGTTAGTAAAATCGCAGTGATGATCTCTTTTTACAACACAAAACCCGCATCTTACACAATGCCATGATCTTGGAGGTTTTACTACCTTGCAGGCTTCACAATAAGTAACTTGAGATTTAGGATAATTATAGCATAATTCCCAGTTTTCTCTAATTTTTCCCGGGTGCATTGTGCAGGCTAATATGTAGTTAATCATGACAAAAATATAAATCGGCCACCCTGTGATGTAATTAAATAGGTTTTCGTAGTCAGAAAATTCGTCAAGCATTTCTTTGATGGGCTGAATTTAAATTACATTTGTTTCGTAGTAAACCATCAAATGGATCATAAAAATCAGCAGCGCTTGGATTATATAGCCAAAACTTTTGGTTACATAAACCATTTTTATATAATATATGTCATAATTGAATATTTTATTATAAAAGCCAAACCCTAAATTTATAGATAAATTTCTATTTATTATGAACAAAATATTTTTTCCACAAATAAACATATAATTTCCTTTGCATTAATTAAGAACTTAAGGCAAAAAACTTCATTAATAAACATTAAGGACAAAATATTCTTGCAGTTTTATCAGCAGAAGTAGAAACTAAAATTGGCAAATAAGGATGCCAACGGACTGATACAACTCTGTCATCATGATACTCCAGCCGATAAGTTGTTCCATTTGCCATGTCAAGGACTTTTATGCTTCTATCAAAAGAGCATGATACAAGCCATTTTCTATCAGCTGAAAAATCAACCCCTCGGCACTCAGCTAAGTGGTAGCTGTATTTATTAAACAGCTTCCCAGCATTTATATCCCAAAGTGTAACCATCCCATCTGCATGTCCAACAGCTGCTAAATTTTGTTTTGGAGCTTGAGGAGTTGTATTGGTACTCCTTTTTAAAAATATTGTCTTGAAAACTGTATAAAACTTTTATTTTTCATATAAATCATTATTATAATTTTAAACTAAATATAGCATATATTAGCAATTTTATCTTTAGTTTCAGTCCTTAGCTGTGCTGTTGAATTTATAAGGGCAACTGAAGTCATTTCTGCATATGACTCTCCCAGAATACTCATTTGGCATTTATTGCTTCTGATATCTCATAGCTTTAAAGTTCTGTCTGTACCCACAGATACAAAATACGACCCTTTTCCTTCAGCCGCAATTTGAAAAATTGAGCCTTTATGGCCTTGCAGTCGTTGAATACATTGTGAGGTTTCTGTGTTCCATATTTTAATATCCCCTTCATTATTTCCTCCACTTAAAAGAATTGAATCGTCAGTAGGATTAAAGCATACAGTCCTTACTATATCTTGGTGGCCCTGCAATAGCGTTTCTCTTATTTCTGGTAATTCGCCATCTCCAGTCAAAAATTTACCTTCTTCATATAAAACTGTCTGTGATTGAGTTTCCTGAAGAGTTAAAAAGTCTGGACAATGCAAAATTCTTATACCTAGTAAAACGAATAGAAATATAAATATTTTTATGATAATCCTAATATTCTCATAGAATAATACAGAAAATTGATGCTTATTTTTAATTTTGTTGTATTAAATATATATTTTTTTATCACTATAGCCTGCAGCTATTTGTGATTCTGATCGAGACCAATCAATACAATACACTGAGCCTATAAATGGCCGCCTTAGCTCGAAAACGACATCTATGTATTGTTCTCTGCCTTGGTGTTCATCATACATAAGCCCATCTACAATATTATGCATTGAGCAAACCCTTATAGAGTTTGTATTCGTTCCCAATGCAAAATAATCCCCTGTCACATTAAAGACTGAGCATCGAATTGGTTTCGAGTCTTCAATTCTTGCTACTTCTTTTAATGAAGCTGGGCTAAAATTGTTCATTAAATCTTGTGCAGTGTTTTTAGCAGGCTCTGGGGAGTACTCGCTAAGTGAATGTTCATCGCCTGGAGAATCAGGGTCAAGTTCATCAATAATAAATTTTTTAGATTCATCTTCAGAATTCTCATCATTGTCTGCGACAGCGACAAAAGAAACTTTTTTGCTTTTTTTTCGAGATACAGGGCTATTGATTGAAATTGCAAGAGCGAGCTCTGGCTTCCCACTCATTTTTTCTAAAATATTCTGTGACGTTTTATAGCTTGCTGTCTCTTGGCTTTCACTTTCTTTAGAAATTCTGACACTTGCACATTCCTCAGAGACTTGTTCGTCTTCTAAATTCCCAAGCAGCTCTATGAGTGTAGTTTTAGGTAGCTCGTCTAGCAAAATTGGATAAATTTCAGATAAATTTAATAAGCATTCATTAAAACAATTTAGCCTCCCTTTTCAAATATCCCAATCAGCATAATCTGGGTGGTCTGCTAACTTATTCATGCTTAGTATTTGGCATAAATGATCAAAATCTTCTTTACTTGAAATGGTTTCAATATCCTTAATTAATTTTGTCAGATCATCAAGCTTTGGATCTATAGAAGTCTCAAGTGTCTCTAAAAACTTGCTTTTTTTAATTGAAAATAAAACTTTTTCGTAGTCTTTGATGCTTCGCTCTTGCAGAGGGGTAATAAAAATTTCTGCATCATCAAAGCGGCCATCTGTGATGAGATCATAAAAAAAGTCGATTTCTTTTCCGTATTTTCTCAGCCTTATTTTTGTGTCTTTTTCTACCTCTATTACAGACCTGTAGAAATCATTAGTTTCGAGATATTGCAAGATTAGTCTGATTGTCTTTTCTTTGCTTATGCTTAAATTTGCCATTTAAATTTTATTGAGAAATTTTATATTTTTTAATATAAATATAGCATTGGTATTTTGTATAACCTGAAAAAAATTAATATAAACCTGTATATAATTCCTCATAGTGGGAATTCAAATTTCCTATATTTTAACGCTAAAATCATGGTTTAGTGAAATCAAATTATATTAAGACCGATCCATACATTGCTTGAAATCTCTATAAGCTTGATCAATATCAAATTCCAGCTGTCTGCCTTGTTCTTCGCTCAAACTATCATAAGCCCTCATTGATGAAAGCGTCCTCAGCCAGTCCTGCATTTTAGCACTCCCTGTAAAGCTTGCTGGAACCCCTTTAACTCTTCCCAGACAAGTCACGACTTCTTGTATAAGTGGCTGCAATTGGTCAACTGTAGTAATATTAAGCTGCAATGCATTGTTCGCTGTGATCAAACTTTGGGTTGCATTGATGATGACACTCATCTGTGGAGCATCGCTGCCACCGTGGATTTCTGCAGCTGTCATTCCAACCTGAAGCCGTTTTAAAGCAAGTCGACATGAAGTATCAAGCTGGTATTTCTGCATGAATGGGAGCAGCCCAGGGTAGCTTTGATCTAAGCTGTCAGAAATGGTTTTATATTGATTTATAAGTCTTTTGCATAAGGTATGATATTCGTCTTCGGAAATTTTTTCATTAAGGTAAGCCTTTTCAAGCGGCTCAAGAGTTCTGATGATGGAGTATATGATGGCCTCGTTTTCGAATATTGATTTCTCTTCAGGGCTCAGGGTGACTTCCATATTTTACTACAATAAGATTAGCTATTGATTTATTTATTCACTATTTAAATACGATTTTATAAAAATCGTATACAAACCTCATCAAAATTATTATAAATGTTCCAAAAAAGGGAAAAAAGGAATAAGCCTATAATTGACACAACTCCAGAAGAAGAGCCTGTTTTAATAAAAAAGCCAAAAATAGAAAAACATAAAACCCAAGAAAACCAGCAAGCTAAATCAGAAATTATGGATGAATTAAATTTCAAAGATTCTACAGGAATCCGCCAGCTGACACAAGATGACGCTACAAGAGAGCTGCAGCTTGACCTCGACAAAGGTGAAGAAGGACGCAGCAAAGCAGTAAAAAACCTTGAAATCAGCCGTCTAATAAACTCAGGAGAGCTCAGCACTGACTATTATCGTGGCCAAAGCTCTTATCCTATCTACGCTGAAAAAAGTGAAGGCAACATTTATGCATCTAAATTCACAGGCTCTCTAGGCCCTATACGAGCTCCTTCTAATATCAGAGCAACCTGTAGGTTTGATTATTCGTATGGCATATGCAAAGACTGAAAAATTTCTGGATACTGTGGGTATGGTGATGGCTGCATTTTTATCCATGACCGAAGCAACTATAAAACAGGATGGGAACTTGAAAAAGAATGGACTGAAGAACAAGAAAAAAAAAGGAAAAAAGCGTATGGAGAAAATGTGTCTGATGAAGAAAATTATGAAATAAGCTCTGAAGAAAATAAAGAAGAAAAATGCCCTATATGCCAAGAAGAGTATAAAGACCCAGTGATTACACAATGCAGCCATAAATTTTGCTATAAATGTGCAATAGAGAAGTACTCAGAGAATACAAAATGCTTTGTATGTGGAAAAGAGACGAAAGGGATTTTTAATGACGAAAAAGCAGATGAAAAAAATAATTTTTCCAATTAATTTTCTAATGTTTCTAAAATACAAAATAATTAAATTATTATGAGTGAGTTCGGAAGAGACCGCGATATAGATAGATATCAAACAGTAGAAGTCTTAGGCCACGGCGCTTATGGTAGAGTATATAAAGCCCGCGACACGGTCACTGGTGCCTATATCGCTTTGAAAAGGATGACATTAAATTTAGAAACAGAAGGAGTGCCCACGACATCTCTACGTGAAGTCTGCTTGCTCAGAGAACTAAACCATCCAAATATCGTTGCATTATATGACGTCGTTATCACTGACTCCCCACTAATAAACAAATTCTTGGGGTTCAGCACAAAATTTTTTATGTAAATTTTATATTATTTGGGTTCCTAAAATTCCAAAAATGCATTTACCCTCAAATAATAAGCAAATTTATATAAATATTTCGTACTAAACCCCCACAAATAATCAAGAATATACTTATTTCTGGGGGGGGTGAGAAAAAGCTCTTTCTGATATTTGAATATATTGAAAAAGATCTCAGAAAGGTCATGGAAGAGCAGGCTCTGCAAGCTCCACAAATTAAAAAAATTATGCATCAATTAATGAAAGCTCTGTGTTTCTGCCACTCAAGGAGATTTATGCATAGAGATTTGAAGCCTGAAAATATTTTAATTGATACCAATTTCAATATAAAAGTAGCTGATTTTGGGCTTGCTAGGGCTTATACGATACCAGGGCGGCCTTATTCAAATGAAGTGCAGACGCTATGATATAGATCGCCTGAGCTGCTGCTGGGGTGTGAAATTTATTCAGTGAGTATTGATATGTGGTCAGCTGGGTGCATATTTGCGGAACTTGTTACACATAGGGTATTATTCCCAGGGACAACACCATTTGGGGAGCTTAATGAGATATTTAGAATAATGGGGACTCCAACGGAATCTGTGTGGCCTGGAGTGACGACAATGAAGAATTTCCCTCAAAATCAAGAAATATATCCTGGGATACCATTTTCTCAACTATAATTAGCCATGATGATTTAATAATAATTATTCAGAAATTTTTTGAAAATGAGGAGAGATTTAAAATATTAAAAATAAGGCTTATATAAAGCAGTAAGGTTATATTTAACCAACTCGATGAATATGGATTAGATTTACTTTCTAAAATGCTGATCATGAATCCAGCATATTTAAAAATAGAAAAACGAATTTTTTGGTCTCCTGGCCGAAAAGTCTTATTTTGCATATTTTAATTATAAGGCATGGTTTCCCTGGTGAAATTATCACAGCTATGTAAGGAAATAGGGGTGGGTGGTTTTGCAGGGCCCCTAGGGATACTATTTTCCAGAAGGGTACCATCTAACCCAGGTGATGGAGACTGGGACCTCTAGGGTGCCTGAAAGACCAAACTCTTAGACTGGCATCCTTATCGTGAATCAAAGTCAAGACAGCCACATTTTTGCGGGCCAGAGAAAGAATTTTGAATGCCTAAGAGTGGTTTTGGAGGCTGCTATCGTAGCCTAAAACCTGATATTAGATTTTTAACTTAATAAACTAATTTAATTTGATTGAACATGAATCCAGCTCAACGAATCTCAGCTAAGCAAGCGCTAAATCATCCTTATTTTGCTGATGTCGAAGAAAATTAATTAATTAACTAATTTCTATACTTAATTGAAAAGAAAACTTGGCTCTATGAATTTTTGCTCTGGGTATTAATAGTATATAATTTTCCTTTCGGTGATTTTTTTCTATGACAGATTGCTTAAAAAGGTTGCTAATCTTGCTCAGGAAATTTTTATAAATATCTAATATTGCTAAATAGAATATCAATGCAGAAAACTCTTTTACTCTGCAGCCTTAACTTCATATTTTGGAGAAATTAGATTATGATGTTTATTAGCTATATTTTATCCAAATATCAAATAATGAGCTATCATAGATCTCAATTTATTTTTTTCCTTGACTAGCAAACAAAATGTTTTATTTTCTAATAAAATAAGTGTATTTTTTTTATAAAATATCATATTCGTCCCATCTACACTTGTAGCTTCTTTACCCTCACCTCTAGGCTGTAGATCCACAAATGCTAGCGTAAAAATTGCGAGTTTCATATTCTGGAGCTTTGTATTTCTGAATAATGCTAAAAATTGCCCTTATCTTAAGGTAAATTTTGTAGTTTAATAACCAAGTAATTATTAAATTAACGGAAATGAGCTGGATCCGAAACTGCTGTCATTGGCTGTTTGGCTCAGATCATAAAAAAAAGCAGCTAGATTCTATTGTCCTTCCTGAAGCATCAAGCGAAAATATGGACCAAGACGCTCCAGAAAAGCTTCTTAAAGGACTTGATAGTCATAAGACCCAAAAAGGAGATTTTCCAGAAGAGGATGAATGAAATTACGGCATAAAAGACGAAGAATCAGAATGAAAAGAATTATTCCACCCAGGAAAGCATCAATCTCCTATCAATATAGACTCTGGGTCAATTATTAATGCCTCAAATATTTTAAAAGAAAATTTCTACCCTCTTGAATTTCACTATTCTCCTCACATAAAAAAAGGAAAATTTAATTCTAAAACTCTTCATATCAAAGGAGACTTTGGAGGCTTATCATTGAAATCTCCTAACAATAAAGAGCCTCGAAAATTCAATGTCGCTCAATTTCATTTCCATTCTCCTGCTGAGCATTTAATTAATGGCAATCGGCATGATTTAGAGCTACATATTGTCCATAAGGAAAAAGAACATTCTAATTTGCTAGTTATAGGGATTCTTTTTAAAAATGATGGAAAGCGAAATGCATTTATCGACACTGTGATGGAGAGCACTGAGCATAAAACTGAGATTGATCTATATCAAATCATAGAAAAGGACATGGGCTTATACTACTACGAAGGCTCACTTACAACTCCGCCGCTGTTTGAGACAGTGCTATGGTTTGTTAGCTCTAGGGTAAATTCATTAAGTGCTGATCAGCTCGATTTCTTTGCAAGGAGGTGGCTGAAGAATCCTGAATTTGTAGGGGGTAAAGGAAATTACAGGGAAGCCCAACCCTTGAATGACAGATCAATAGTCTATTTTAATTAACTAATTGTCTTTTCAAAGTCGAAAAAGTCGATTATCTATCCACAAGATCGTAAATCGGTCTCAATAAGTACCCACAAAAACGATTTCTTAAACAAAAACAATTTTTCTTTTGAGTTTTTGAGTTTTCTGTTACAGAAATAGATGATTAATTACAAATAAATAATCTCGCCATTACAGACCTTCTGGAATTATTCGTTTTTTTATGCTTTTAACAACAATAAATATGCTGCAGATAACAATAAATATGTTGCGTTTACCACTATTTGTCCGTCCTCTTTTGAGATCCTTTTCAAGCAGAAAATTCCAAACCCTGACCGGGTTACTAGCCCATGAGCATTTCAAATGCCCACATGAGAAGCAGCATGTAGAAAAGCTTCTCCAGAACTTAGGCGAGCATGAGACTGAGAAAGGCGAAATTCCCCACGAGAGTTGCTGGCATTACGGCAAAGCAGAGGAAGAATGAGATAGCATGTGTCAGCCTGGGAACTATCAGTCACCAATAAATATCGAACCGCACGTCACTTTTAAAAGTTCTGAAATATTGAAAGAGTCCTTCCATCCTATCAGAACCGATTATAAGCCATTGGTTGTGAAAGGAAAATTCACCACGAAAACCTTTTTGGTGCAAGGAGAGTTTGGGTCAATGACAGTTAACTCTTTGACGGAAGATAAAAGGATCTTTGACGTGCTTCAGTTCCACTTCCACTCTCCTGCAGAACATTTATTACCCTTCTCAAGAACTATATTGGCTCATTATTATTTTTTTTTATTTTTATACAAAATTAGGTAATTTTATCATCATTATTTAAAATATATTTAATATAGATAAGGATAATTAACAGTGAAAGACATGACTTAGAACTGCATATAGTCCATCAAGAAAGAGGCAAGCCTCACAATATGTCAGTAATTGGGTTTTTATTCAAGGTAGATGGGACTAGGAACCCTTTCCTTGACCAGGTCATCCAAAGCCATGAATGCCTAAGCCTGATTGACCTCCAGGTCTTAATTCCAAAGGACAAAATGGAATTGTATCTATATGAAGGCTCTCTTACCACCCCACCCCTTTTACAAGGAGTTTTGTGGTTTTTGATGTCGAACTTGTATTCAATCAGTATCGACCAACTTGATTTTTTCAGGCAAAATTGGAGCCATAACCCGAATTTTGCAAACGGGAAAGGAAACAACAGGGAAATTAAACCCTTGCATGACAGAAGGGTTATTCATTTCCATTAGTGTGCTAACATCGACTTCCCGATTAATATAAATTTAATCGATATATTTTAATCAGTGTTTTCCTAACTGCATATCTATATTTCAATATGTCAACCGGCAGTAACCCCAGTAACTCCATCCATAATTTTTCTTTACATTTAAATTTTATTTGACCTGACAAGTAAATAAGCCTCACTTTCCTATTCCAAAACCACAACAAATTCTTCTAAACTTCTAATTAGAATTATTGAGTTAATGATTATTTTAACAACCTTATTTTCCCAGCAGCTATTTTTGCTACTTATAATGGAGAATCAGCTTAAAAGAATTATTGAATGCATCATAAAATTGCTAAATAAGCAGCCTTCAGATGATGGCAGCTTAATGATGGAATTCGAAACTTTATGTGACAATTTGCAAGCTGAGATGATCCAAGCCTACAATAGAAATCAAACAGTAAATATGTTCGCTACAGACAGCAGCCAAGAAGTAGAAATCCTTAAAGGTGAGATTGAAAGCACAAAAGACGAAATAATTCGAAATAAAGTCCAACTAAAAGCTTATGAAGAGATTTTAAAAATTTTACCCTATATAAATTAATAGTTTATATATTGTTTTTAAAAAAATAAAATAAATTATTTATGGATTAAAGCATATATAATTAGAAGATCTAATAATTATGAATAGTCAAATACTCAGACCTGTGACCTCTCAATCCAAAGCCAGGCTATATGCAAATGTAAACCTCAATAAAAACCAAGAGTATTATGACTATGAAAACCTAAAAATTGACTGGGGGCATCAAGAAAACTATGAAGTCCTCCGAAAGATCGGACGTGGAAAATACGCTGATATCTTTGCCGGCATTAATATAGTCAGCAATGAAAAAGTGGTCATCAAAGCTTTAAAGCCGATAAAAAAGCAAAAAATTCGTAGGGAAATAAAAATTCTTAGGTGTCTGCAAGGCTCATGCAGCATTCCGCGCATATTTGATGTAATTGAAGACAAGCCTTCTAAAACCATTTCATTGATTTTGGAATACTTTGAGAACCAGGAGTATAAGACACTTATGAAGCAGTTGACAGATTTTGAAGTTCGTTATTATATGTACGAACTTCTTAAAACTCTTGATTATGCCCATTCTCATGGAATCATGCATAGAGACATCAAGCCAAATAACATCATGATTGACCATAGCCAAAGAAAACTTGCTTTAATTGACTGGGGACTATCAGAGTTTTATGTCCCTGGTACTCCATACCACTGTAGGGTTGGCACCAGATATTATAAAGCTCCTGAGCTTCTATTCAACTACCAATATTACGATTATTCTTTAGACATGTGGGCCTTTGGGACAGTTTTTGCTGGAATAATTTTCCAAAAAGAGCCTTTTTTCCACGGCCACGACAATTTAGACCAAATCGTCAAAATCATCAGAGTTCTCGGAACAGAAACCTTAAGAAGCTATATTGATAAATTTGACCTAGAAATAGAGCCACAGCTTGAAGAAGCAGTAGGTCTCTACCCAAAACGAGGCTGGAACAAATTTATTGACCCAGAGCGTAAAGAACTTGCTGGGCCAGAAGCGATTGATTTACTTTCACATATACTCAGATATGATCATGAGCAAAGAACCCTTCCTTCAGAAGCCATGAGACACGAGTATTTTGAGCCTGTCAGAGAAATGTGGAAACAAGTAAAAGCTGGGGTGCTATCCTACGACAGTGAGTCTTCTGAATACAAGACCGGAAGAATATTAATAGACAACCCAATAACTTACTAATTCTTAAGAAATTATTTATTTTTCATTTAATTTAAACGAATTCAGGCACAATCTGTCCATTTACTGTTTTCAGGACTGCAAAGCTGCCATTTTCAGGTCTGTTTACTCCTTCTGCCCACATTTTTACCAACGCAGCAATAGATCTTGGATTAGCCCACTTACTAAAATCAGCATTTGGCATTGCGTCTCTATTGCTCGGGGTATCAATAACTTCTGGTAAAATTGTAGCAACAGTAGATGTTGCTGGAATATCTTGTCTTGTAGCAAGATTTAAAGCTAAAGAATGGGTAGCTGTCTTTGATAAAGCATAAGCGATGATACCGGGTGTTGTATCTTTAAAACAAGCAGCAGCTCCAGTCAATACTATAAGCCCTTCTTCAGCTAAAAATTGAGTTGCTATATGTCCAGCCATCACGCATGGGAATAAATTCAATTTCATTAGGTGCTGGATCTTTGAAAAGACCTCAGGTTCGGAAATACTGCCACCTGCAAATCCACCAGCTACACATAAGATTGCGTCATATTTTCCAGTTAATTCTCGCTTGCAAGACTCGCATTGGTCGTCAATTTTTTGAAGCTCGTTGAGAATGATATTTTTGTGGGCGGATGAATTTTCTCTGAGATCAACACTGGTTACTTCCCAACTGTCTCTGAAAATCTCGACCATTGATCTGCCAAGAGCACCGCTTCCTCCGATAACAAGTGCACGCCTCATTAAATTCATCATTTTTATGACGAACCATACAAATTCTATACCGTTTTGCAGAGAATGGTAGATTAAAGCATAAATTATGAGATAGAAAAAAAGTTTCATATGAATTTGCCTCTTCTTGATCAATAAATATTCATATTTTGATGGGCAATTCATCTGGAACAGGTATATGAAATAAGCATCAATTTGGAATTAACCGATATTTTTAATAATTTAAGCTGCGCACTTTTGATGATAAAAATTTACTAACTCTAAGTGAGCAAAATATTTTTGCTCTTAAAGGGTGGCTAAACTTATGTTTAAACTTTTTAATTGAAATTTAAGAAATTTAAATAAGATAATGCAATCTGTTTAAAATTAAATTGAATTAGTTCATTTTATTTATAAAAAGGTCCTAAAACAAAAATAATTTGCTCGTTTATGGGAGAGTTTTTGATTTGATTTTACCATGGTTTTGCTCAATAATAGATCTGGGCTAATACTGAATTCTTGATAGTAATTATTTTATGTATTTGATGATTATTAATAAATTTAATAGCATATGTGTAAATCTTAAATCTGTATTTTACAGAGAAAATTCCTTATTGTTCTTTAACATAAAATATATAAAAATATTTAAAATTGAGATATTTAAAAGAGCAATCATAAAAAATGCAACTAAAATTAAAAAATATACATTAAATTGGCAGCCTGTTAATGAAGTTGATCTTCTTATCAATGTCCACTTCTCTTTTTAATGGAGCTCCGATATAATTAATTCTAAACAAATTATCCCTGCTTTTATCCCTTAACAGCTCATGAAGAACGGTTTTAACATCAACAGTTTCGCTTGCTTCATCTGATTCACTACGCGAAGAATCATCATCAACCCACCCAGTAGAAGGTTCAGCTCTAAAGCTATTTGTATATTTCCTTGCGCTATAAATGTCAGGAAGCGTAGGAACTTGTGTTGATCTACGTAAAGGGTGTTCTTCTGATACATTAGATGAAAATGAGTGCATTTTCCCTCTTGCTGAGTGATCTCTTATGTCTTCTCTAATTTCTTCCATAACAAAAGGTCGTGGCTGAGGAGAATATGGCTCTTTTTTAGGGAGGGGTGGCTTTAGCCATTGTTCGCTTTGAGCATTGGTAGCCTCTTCAGGTTTTGGTCTAAGAGGTGGCACAGATTTTGTGCTATTCCTACCAAGAATTCTCCTTTTATATGCATTTTCAAACATTTTTATACCATTTTTTCCCCAAATAAAGATTTTTTTAAAAAAAATAAAAATGGCCTTATTTATTTGAGCTTCATTATTTTTTTCTTTCTGAATCTTTACTTTGAGTGACGAAATAATTAATGATTCAGGATCAATTATATTTTTTACCTCTTTTAAAGCTTCACATATTTCTACAGCATCTAGTCCAAGCAGGTTAGTTTCTATAGAAGATAAAATTGATAAGGCAACCCGATAAAGCATTTTTATACCATCAACGAGGAAGCAATCCCAAATTCTGGCAATTGCTTCAAAATTAAGTGTCATTGAATATATTGTCATGAACCATTTTAAAATTCATGCATCGTCTGGGACATTTTCATCTTGAAAATGCTCCCAAAGCTTTGGGAGTTTTATTCTGAAAATTCTATTAAAAATTCATACACATTTTTTCAGATATGGCATATTTTCGATAAAAAAGCCTCTTAAATCATATTTTTCGCAGAGAACTTGTAAAGCGAAATAAGCTTCAATTTCACTTCCTCCTGAAATCATAAGAAGAAATCCAGCGATAAAATTCATTCCTTGGCAGTAGCCTATATCAGGGTGCTGAGATGCAAATTTTCCTAGCTTTTTTGGGAAATAATTTATTTTTTGTAAAATATAATATTTTATAGGATTATATATAAAAAATAGTTTTGCAAATGGATTAAGATTCTTTCAAGAGAGGCCTGTCCTGAATTATTGAAATTTTGCTTATCAAAATAAGGCTGATTTGGAAATGTCCTGTCAAGGTCTCTTTTAATTGTTGCCATAATTGTTTCCTCTGCCATTGGGAACTTCGCATATGCATCTTCATTAATTTTTGAGCTTAATTGCATCACTGCAATTCAAGCTTGCCATCTATACTGTACAGGAGGTCCTTTTCTAATTCTTCTCAGCAATTTTTGTTTTCTTTCAGGATCTTTTAAATATGTTTCAAAAGGATAAGTAGTAGAAGAATACATATTAATCATTTTATTCCACTTGCCTAAATTCTCCAATAATCTGTCGTTCATGGTTTGAGGAATCAGATAGTAGCCAATTCCAGCTTCACGGAGATCAGGAGGAGGAAAACCTTCGAGAAACTTTGGTCTTTGGATCGGAAGGGCAACTTGTTTAATTTCTTTCCCGTTTCTTGAAATTATGCCACATGTTGCACCCATTATAAAAATTATGAGTTAATTTACTTGTGCGTTGAAAAATGAGAATTGAAAAGTTTTAATAGAGATATATTAAATAATTTTTATGGGCTTTGGCTAAAGGAAGAATATTAAAATATTTTGTGGAAGATATGAATAATAAATTTACTATAAGAAATAACTTTAAGCTAAATATTGTGAGATGCAATTTTTTGAATTAATATTTACTTAAAGCCAATTATAAACTGAAAATTAATGATTTATATTTAATTAGTAAATCGTTATGAAATTAAATCTTTAATGCTACTGGTGCAAATTTAGAAATAATTTGATTCTATAATTTTTTTGATGTCTAAATTAACGATTATAAGATGGTTTCAGCATTGGCATTCTAATTATTCTAAAGCTCGAAGGTTTGGCTAGGATTTATTTATGCTTTGATATGCCATTCACCTAAAACCATTCAAGATTTTTTAGAAGAGTTTCTATTAAATATTATTTTAATTTCTAAATTATATTTAATTGATAAAAATACGATTGATTATCGTTAATAAAATGATTGAATTCAACTTCTTAAGCCTAAGCCTCTTCTTCAATTCTTTGAGCCATCATAGGTGAAGCTACCTGCAAAGCTGTCTGATGTTGCTTATTCTCTATATCAGTTTTAGCCCCATTTTCAATCAGCATCAAAGCAATCGGAATATTATCAGTCATGGCTGCATGATGCAAAGCAGTGTCTCCTTCAACGTCTCTCAAATTTAATTTTGCCCCAGCTTGAATAAGTTTCTGGGCACATAAATTTTTTTTGCTTATAATATACTAATATACATACCTAAATGGTAATCTAAAAATATTAAAAAATCAAAATATTCAAACTAGATCTCTATAGCTCTCATAAGAGGCGTAAATCTTGAATTAGTATCCTGGACATCCATTTTAATGTCATCTCTTTGTAACAAAAGCGTCAAAATTTCATTATGGCCTTTACTTGCTGCATAATGAAGTGCAGATGTGCCCGACTCAGTTAGCATATTTACGTCTATAGACGGGTGGGAGATCAAGCATCTGAATTTTTCAAAATCTCCGCTGCTTGCTGCTGATATTAATGGAGTCCATCCTCCGTCATCTTGAATATTCGGATCAGCACCTCGGGCTAGTAAATGCTGGACATCTCCTTTCGCCCGATGAAGTTCTGTTCTCCCATCTTCATCTTTGGCATTGATTGACATTTATATTAGTTTTAAATAGTCAATATTAAGCTATATTCTTTATAATAATCTTTATTTTTATATGAAAATAATAAGTATATATTTATTTTAATAGGATTAATAAAATTAGTTATTCTAATGTTGACACAACAAAATCATCAGCTCTATTTTGATAACAAATTAAATAGTCTTGAGATGCTGAAAATTTTGAATTAGAAAACTCTTCAGTGCTTAATATATATTCTGATTCATTGTTGCTGCTGAGGAGCTCAAAGATAGAAACTCCTTCTTGGGAAGTAAAAAGTAAAACTTCACCAGAGCTGCTTATATCGGTATTTTTAATATTTTTTGTCCTTGGTCTTATATTTAAATCATAGCCATTGAGAGTTTTTACAAAGGTCCCATCAAGTCCGCAAGCTATTATTAATCCTAGTTCACTAAAAACAATTTCATTGATTTTTGAGTTAAATTGCAATTTTTTTATAAGTTCTGAGTTTCTTAAATTGTGAACCATCACAGTATTATCAAACCCTAATGAAACTAATATCTGGTAACCTTCAGAAACAGTGAGCTGCCTAATTTCGCTTATATGCCCTGCATAATTTAAGTTTTCACGTCTTATTTTATCATTTATTGTATTTCCAATTCTCCAAGACACAATTGATGTGTCAAAGCTTCCAGTAATAATTTTTGATTTTGCAACTGCAATAGCTGATACTAGATTCATATGGTAGCTATAAGATCCTATTAAATAGCCATCAAAGTTATGAATTTTAAAAGTTTTATCAATATAGCCTCCTGAAACAATTCCTTCTTCTTTTATAATCTGAAATAGAGAAGTGTCTATCAGTTTTTCATCTAGCATTCACTGAGTTCCTTCGAGTTCTATTTCTTTTGGGTTCAAAAAATCAATTTTTAAATCTCCTTTGTTTTTAAATTTAACCAAAACTATTTTGCTTTCAAAATATTTTATAATTACAAAAATTTTTTGTGAAGCCAGAATATTCATGATTTTTCCATTGCTGTGGAAGGATTCAGTTCAATTGGTCACTGAATTTTTAATTTTATTTATAATAGAGCCTGCTTTGGATTTTTCTTTTGTATCTCTTTTAGTATGTGAGCGTTTAAAAAGCTGAATTGGTGTTTGGCCAAAATGGATTGCTTGGTCTTTTATTGTTTGTTTAAAATCTTGGTCTTCAGAATTATTTATAATTTTCTGAAAATTATCTTCATAAGTAGTAGCAAAAAATACATTAAGAGCATCAACCGCATTAGACCCAGTTTGCTTATATCCAAAAATTAGATCAATTCAATTGTGCAAATTTTCACTGACATATGCAGATTCCAGAGCTTTTCTATGCTTTATTATAAAATCATATTGAGACTTAGACCAGCTTGGAAAATCTACATCTCAAGCAGGCTTTCCGTTTTGTTTAGTCCCAAGATCAAGATTATTCAAGTTAACCAAAATTTCAGGCAAATAAAAGAGCTCTGGGATAAGTTCTTTCGTTTCCCCAGCAATGCCCGTTATATTGTCTCATGCAGCTTGTATAGAATTAAATTGACGGTCAGCGACATCAAAATTTCCTCCATGCAAGATTTTAGCTTGAGCTGTATAAGGTTCAATTCTTTCCAAATAATGAAGAACTAAGCCTCCATTAGAATAATGGGTCCCATGATGAAATGGAGGCATTCCAGATTCCATACACATGGTATATTTTCTGGCTGCATCACGCTTTCGTTCTTCTGTTTGAGCACCAGCAGGCAATTTAAAGTCACGATAAATGCTGGGGTCTTCAAAATCTATGTCTCTATCATAACACTTGAGAACCCAAGGGAATATAGGATACTGGCTCAAGTCATTGAATGAGCGGCTTGCGAATTTATTTAATATCATCAAATATTCAAAATTGCTTATTGATCCAGTTTTTCAGCATTTTGTATATTTTTTGAGGGCCCCTCCATTATGTGCTTGCACACTATATGGTCTAAGCTTATCATTTAAATAGTTTATAACACCCTCACGTGCTTCTTTATCATCAAAAGTGAAATATATTGTTTTGCCGCTTTTAAGAAATATTTCTATTGCTGTATGACTGTGGATGTATCTTCTGGGGTAAATTTCTTGGATTTCTATTATCGATCATATTTTTTTGATAGCTTTTTCATATGGCTTTGAGGTAGCTTCAGATTGAGAATTTTTTCTTGTATCTTCATTAATGAAAACGATGTAATTATCTATAAATTTAAGTACTCCTCGGTAAAGGCCCTTGATTTTGAGCCTGGCACAATTATAGTTAATTTCAGAAGAAGGATTTATGTTTGAAAGATAAAGATCCAGCTCGCTTTCAACTGATTGCTCATTAATGACACTTGGAGTATTTTTTTGGGTTTCAGTGAATCTTTCGTTTTCATTTTCTGAATCTTCAGACTCTTTTATTTCTTCAATAATCTCAGCTTCACTAGCATATGAAGAAGGGTCACTTTTCTCATCAGAAGAAATTTTTGTACTGATTCCTTGTTCCAATATCGCTAGATTTTTGGAAAATTCTTGTGAATTATCAATTTCGTCAAAAATAGTTTTTGATTGAAAAGTGTCGTTTTGGCGCTTGATTTCAGCTGAATTGCTTTCAAAAATCAATTTTTGTCGGCTTCATTCTTTTAAAAACGGCATCTTTCCTTCACTGTCGCATCTATTGATTATACTGAAATAATTTGTATTTTCTCCAGGATTCTCTATAAGCGCCTTCATAGTTTTTTCAATTTCTTTATTTTGTTTTGAATACAGAATTTTATCATATTCCTCTTTTCGCTCAAATTCTTTTTCAATAAGCCGTATTTCCCCTTTTTCTCGTCTATACGATTTTCCAATTAATTTTAAATATTCATCAAATTGAAGTTCAGCTGTTTCTTCATATTTATCGTTATTACTTGAAGTTCTGACTGGGGTATGAAAACTTTTTGATAAATAAGGAGATTCCATTTCTGGGTAACTATACTTAAAATTCGGCACGATTATTGTCAAAAAATTAATCTTCATTGATGTAAAAGCTAATAAAAACAAATGAACATTTTTAATCCAGTCATCTGATGTCAAAACTTGTACCATTACTTCGAAGTTTTCTAAAGAGTTGATTAATTTATTTACTTCTTTGGTTAGAGCTTTTTTGAAATCTGAAATTAAATTCTGATCATTTATATAAAAATCAACAACAGAGCCTGAATTTCTTATAGGGGATGTATTTCTTATTTTTTCCAGAATATTCTTGGATATCCTGTTTCTGAAATGTATTAGATGGTAAGATTTTGAAGTGCCATGAAAATGCTTGTCTAGGCTTACTTCAAGATTATGAAAATTCACGAGATCTTCCGAGGTCAGAGAGTTCAGCACCTCAAGAAGCAGATTGCATATATTAAATTGTAATATAAATTTCGACAAAAAGTCCAATAAACTCACTGAATTATTGTGGAAAATAATTTCAGCAATTTCTGTAAAAATATATAATTTTAAAAAATCTGCACTGAGAAGATTACTTTGATCTTTAGGATAATTTGTATAAAGCTTTGTTAGTCTTTCACATCTTGAAAGCTCCTTTTTAGGTAATTTGCTTGTATGTTTTTCATTTCAAAATTTCATTAAACATTTGAGATTTTCTATTGTTTCGTCATTTTGCTCGAAATCCAAACTTAAAAATATAAATTTCAAAATAAATCGAATAAATCCTCCATCCCTTATATATATAGCACTCCTATCATATTTCTTCAATTGGCGACTTTCATTAAATAAGTTGCTTAAAGTTAAGAAATTCAAAATCGGCAAATTTGGCTGGTTTAACGAAAGTAGCTTTAATTCTTTAGATATTTGAATAATTTCTCTCAAAATTGTTCTAAATTTACCAGATAAAATAGGTTCAGTCTCTATAAAAGCTGGATTAGTTAAATCTTCTAGAACCCCTAATAACTCCAAAAACCATCGTATATTGTTTTTAAATTTGTCCTTGATATTATGCAAAAGCAATAAAAACAAATCCAAAGCTTTTTCATACCCTGAATTATCAGCAACTCCAAAAAGATAAGTTTTAAGCTGATTATAGTTCGGAAGATAATTAATCAAAGAAAAAATGCTTAAGGCTAAACCATAAACTAAAGTTGCATCATGAGTATCAATAAGCCATTGAGGGAAATTTGGTCTATCATGAAGACTTAATGCAAAACCTACAAACTCTTTAGCTTTTCCTGTCAAATTATCAATTATTTCTGTCTTATCTTGGATATTTTCAGTTTTAGGGATTCTTGAAGTGATGAGGTCAATAAAGCTTTTGAAATTCTCTATCATCGCAGTTGTATTGGAAAAGTACATTACTTTACTGATAATTCGCACTATCGATGTGTAAACTCCAAAGCTGATTTCATTATGTAAGCATCTATCTAGATCTAAATATAAATTTTGAATAATATATTTTACTTTTGTTATTTCTGGTATGTTAGGGATTGATTTTAGGACTAGCTTAATCATAATTTTAATCAAACTTTGGCGAATGTTTACTCCTCTCACTCCGTGAGCGAACAAAAAAAATTGTTCGCTCATGGAGGGGGATTATTTTTTTTTTTCAAAAATTTGAAAAAAACCAAATTCCAAATATTAATTTAATTTATAAAATTTATGTTTTTAAAAAGCAAATTGTTGTTTAAAATTAAACAGAATTAGCACTAGAGATTTCATTACGATAATTATCACTTTATTATTTCATAAAATTTTTTTCTATTAAAAAAATGTTTGTTCGCTCACGGAGGGTGAGTTTTTGGGCAAAAAAAAGCGATTTTTCTAATGATTTTGTTCACTTAATGAGGGGGAAGTTTTAGATTTTCTCTATGATCTTCTAAAAGATTTAGCATAACAACGTATAATTCATTAAACTTCTCAATAGGCAGAGAAACTTTACAAAGATATTGGAGAAATTTTTCTAGTAGTACTGTATGGCCATCACTGTCTGCCATTTTCATAAGTACACCTATAAATGCCTCTGTATTGAATATCTTATTTTCTCTTATCAGCATTTTATAAAGCATCTGAAGTACCAAATTATAGAAATCTTCTACTAATAGTGTATCTTGCTCTTTATAAACAATTGATTCAACTGTATTTAGAAAGCTAAAAAGTATTACCATTTCTTTAATAGAAAAGGTAAAATGCAAAGGTATTTGCTCTGATAAAAATTTTAATCATTCCCTTAAAGTCGATGACGTCAGTTTCACCCACAGAATTTTACTTATTTTCTTAACAAAAAAAAAAGCAAAAAAAGAAATTATTTAAGACACTAAAATAATCAACAACAACAAATTGGAGAAGCATAGGAGTTAGAAAAATGGAGTTAAAAGCTTTAAGCTGATAGTAAAATTGAAAGCTATTAGAATCTTTATTTAGGCGGCTTCATTCTAGATTATTTATCAAATTTGTACAAGAGTTGAAAAAATCTTGATTTGGATCTATAGATGATTCTTCAAGGGCAACACAAAAATTCTCAATAAAACTATTAAACCAGACAATTTGGCTTTTAAAGTAATTAGAAACTTGAGAAATTGAACCGATTATTTTGATAATCCAGACTATCCCTTGATTATCGCATTTTTTAATCATAGGTATTCACAGCTTTAATCCTCCATTTACATCAAGTGAGTCCAAAATATTATTTGAATGAATCCATTGGAATCCACATGCATTAAAATTGTTAAAATTAGCAACTGGTATTCTGCGTCAAGAATTTCATTTGAAAATCAAAGAATTCCAAAAATCTCTAGCAATCAGCTTACTATTGGCATCACTATTTTGGTTATATCCAATTGAAAGCTTATTCCTTGAATTTTCCAGAAAAAAGCAAAGATTCTGCAAATATTTATCAGAAATATACATTGATGCGATTTTTCCTTGGAATTGATTATTAAGATCAGACGAATTTCCAATAGTGATAACAGTGATGCCAAAATCTGGGTAAATTGCATCTCGCTTTTTCTTACTCCCCCCCCCATCCTTGATCGAACGACTCGCCATCGTTCGATCAAGGATGGGGGTTAAAAAAATTGTTTTGGGAAAAAAATTTTATATATATAAAATAAAATATATATATAAATTTTTTTTTATTTTACTTTTAAATAAGAGGGTTTAAGAGTATTTAATAATTATTTTTACAGCAAAAAAATGAATTAATTTCATAAAAATACAATTTTTTATATTTTAATTTATTAGTTACCCCTTTTAAAAACTGTATAAATTTTTAATTTGTTACTTATTAAATTAAAATTTGTTTTTTTAAATTTTTAAAAAATCTCTATTTTATTAGATTATTGAGTTTTAAGCTAGATTGATGACTAAATTACTTTGAATGGTTGATTCCGAAGCTTTCTATCGTCTCAAAGTCTCTGAAAACAACTTCATTAGGGTATATCTTCCCAAGCTTTTGATAACTATTGTATTTTTATATATATAAAAATTTGCATGATATGAAAATCGTTCGATCAAGGATGGGAGTTAATTTCCCCAATTTTTAGGAATTTTTACAGTCAATCGTTCGATCAAGGATGGGGGGGGAGTTAATAAATTCAGAGGGATAATCATCGTTCACAAATATCAAAAGATCATCTTTTTTCCCTCTCAGCCCTGCAGTTTTCCTTATTGAAAATCCAATCATATTTCATTGATTAACTTCTAGCTTCTTTTCAGACTCGACTTTAAAAACGGTCTTTGAATTAGATAACTTAATCCCAACTGAGTAATTTTTTCTGATAAAAATAGAAAACCTTTGATTATTTCCTTCAGAAAATTCTGCTATACAAGAGTTTGCGCAATTTTGGCTTGGGAGGATCCAAGAGAAAAAGCTAAATTCATTTTTAGGTGCAAAAATTTCTGAGGGATTTGAACACTGAGCGAAATTTCCTTGCCCGTTAAAGAAAAAGTAGCTGCTAGCTTGTGGTTTGAGTAATCTTTCTTTCCCATCAACTGAAGTAAAAGTTGTCTCTTTATCAATAAAAGCGTTGAGTCCTTCGTAAATTGACTTTAAAATAGTTTGTTGAGACTCAGGAAATGCTGAGTTTAAGTAGATTAGTGAAATAAGAATTTTTAAATGCTTATTCCCCCCTCTGTGAGCAAAGAAAACATTTTTAATATAAATTTTTTTTTGAAAAAAAATCAGTATATAAATATTAATTAATATAATGAAACCTCTAGCCAATTCTGCTGAATTAAATTAATTTTTCTTTCCAATTTTTGTGAATTAGGATTTTTTTAAATTTTTAAAACAAAATTTTATACATATAAATTTTTTTAAAAAAAAAATAATTCTCCGTGAGCGAACGCAATATTTTGCTCGCTATCGAGGAGGAGTTAGGTGATATAAAATTCGCAATAGCTTTTCCTATAATATTCCCAATAAACGGCAAAACTGAAGGAGGATTATTTTTCTCTAATAAAGCTATTAAAGCTTCTATTACGGTTGGATTATGGTAAAACGTTGGATCATTTTGATCAAATTCGGATATAGGCTTAATAATTTCATATATTTCAGGTGAAAAATTTGATAATGGCTCCATTTTATTATAAATTGGAGAGAAGCTAAGCATATTCATGTGGTATTTGTAAAATTCCACATAAATTTACAATAAAATAAATATGAAATATATTTGTTTTTTTAATTGTAAAATTAACTCTATGATCATATGAGCTTATTGATTCTATTAGATTTTCATAATTAGCTAGTCTCGCTTGACTTTTGTGAATTGTTAAGTTGACTCTTCAATTGCAAAATCTGTAGCATTTGATAGATTTGTCATTTTCAAACTACAAGATCAGCTTTTAGCTTATGGAATTTTAAAAAGATCTATATATATATTTTTTTCATTAATAAAATATTTATATTAGGTTATATTATTATATCAACAAATGAATTAAATTTTAAACTAAATTGCACATTTTTAATCCTTTAAAATTGAGTTTTTCTAACTTCCCCCCTCCGTGAGCGAACAAAAAAACTTGTTCGATCACGGAGGGGGTTAATTTTTTTTTGAAAAAACTTTATATATAAATTTTATAGAAAATTGTTTTTTCGAAATTTTAAAAAAATCCTAATTCGCAAAAATTGGAAAGCAAATAATATTTAATTTGCAAAATTTATGTTTTAAAAACGCAATTTGTTTAAAATTAAACAGGATTAGCTATAGATTTTATAATACTAACTATCACTTATATATCAAAACTTTTTTCATAAAAATTTTTTCTATTAAAAAAATTTTTTGTTCGCTCACGAGGCAAAAAATAGGGATTTTTCTAATGGTCAGTAAGCTGAACATGAAAATTTCTCCTACGCGAATTTTTCGCTTTCAGGCTTAAATAGACCTCTTCACCAAAAATGTTGTCAGTTGGGTCTATATTTGGAACATTGATTAATTCTGTACCCTTACTCATTTCGTTTAAAGTTGCTTTATTTTTAATATCTTTTGGCTTAATTTCTTCTTTTGCACCTGAAAGAAGTAGCTTTATCTTCCTATTGTAAACCCTTTGTTAATTTTTGGAGTGTCTTTTATCATTTTTGTCCAAATTCCAAATCTAAAGAGTTAATATAGTAGTTTCTTCTTCGTTAAACTGCTAACTTTGCTCACGGAGTTTTAAGATTTAAGATTTAATTTATGGTCGTCACCCCATCAGGGTCAATTTCCTTCTAATTTTATGAATATTTCCTATAAAATCATGACTTTTTCATTAATAAGTGATACAGTTTCGGTATTTTCTTAACATAATTTCTTCAGATTTTCAACTACACAGCACAACGTCTGTCAGACTCAATTCAATAAAATCTTCCTTCATAACGCCTCATAAGATTTCAGTAATTTTTTTCCTTTCTCCTTCATAAGCACCGTATAATTCTATAGCATGTACCTCGTTTTCTATATCTGCTCCACAAAAGCTGCACCCAGGGCTATCAGCCAAATGTCTGCTATATTTGCAATGTTTGTAAATTAGACCCAGAACGCAGTCCAAATATTTTCCTTATTGCTTGGCACCTTTCACTAGCATTTCTTAGATATAACGGTAGGTTTGCACCTGTATTATTTTGTCTCAGTAGCCTGTACAAGCCCGTCATCTTCCATACCTCCTCTTCCATTCTATTCTTTTTCTTTTTTCATCTCCTTCATTTACTTTTTTCCATTCTTCACCGATTTCATCATCTCCTATGCTATATTTCCTCATAATATCTCTACATCTAAGTTCCCAAGGCAGTATCAATCCTTTATTCAGTTGTAGCATGCACTGCACAAGTCCATTACTTTTAGTTTCCAGCCTCCATCTGAAGTTAAGCAACTGAAGATCCATCCCTAAGGATAGCCCTTAATTATTAAAGAAGCATTAAACTATCAAAACTATTGGACCTCACTTGCAACTTCAATTTTTTCATTTCAATCCCAACATAAAAGGGTTATATGAGGTGTAGCAATTAATTTATATATATTAATTGATGACTTATTATTTTAAAAGTTAGTTTTGGGATACAATAAATAGGCCAAAATTTTTTTATATATGGATTTCTTTTATATAGTGACAATATAAAATCCAATCAATTTAATAATAAAATGTCTATTTGGGAATTCTTCGTTTGGATTGGAGCTCTAAAAATTGCTTATCAGCTGATTACATGGGTCTATTCAAGCTATATTTGCAAAATTGATGTTGATCAGTACAGGTATGGATGGGTCGCAATCACAGGGGCATCAGATGGGATTGGAAAAGGGCTCGCTTTAGAATTTTCTCAACGAGGCTTCAAAGTGCTTTTAATTTCCCGCAACGCAGAAAAGCTAGCAGCAGTTGTAAAAGAAATTTTCGAAATCACTAAAAACCCAGATCTCAAATATAGATAAATCCTATAAACTGCCTATAAGGGCAGGACATTGGAGCTGGAAACTCTCAAGTGGCTGGACCAACTTAGTATGGTCGAACCAATAGGAGAGTTGACAAAAGGACCTCTCTCCAGTTGGTCCAGCCACTGGAGAGTCTCCAGCTCCAATATAGGGCAATTTATAGGGTTTGCCTATACCTCGCAGTTGATTTTAAATACTCTCATAGAGACCCTGAAAATTTTTACAAGCAAGTCATAGCAGACCTGAGCTCCTACAATATCTCGATTTTAATCAACAACGTAGGTTTTGGAGGGCACCCACAATTTTTAGTTAATCAAGATTTATCTGAAATAGAAGAGCTTATTGGAGTCAATGTTTACCCACAAACAATGCTTTCTTACTATCTGATACCTGGATTTTTGAGACGGTATGAGGAAACCCACCAAAGGAGTTTGATAATGAGCTTTTCTTCTTCGGTTGAAGAAACCGTATTACCCTCTTTAGCAGTTTATTCTTCTGTAAAAAAGTTTGATCACTTTTTAAGTGAAGCGATAAGATATGAGTACAGTCATGCAATTGATGTTGCGACGGTAAAGCCTGGGCTTGTGATAAGCAATATGTCGAAAACAAGTGGGCTTAGTGGATCACCTCTGGCTTTAACTGTTGAGACTTATGCTAAAAGCTTAATAAACAACTTGCATGCAGGAGTCAACTATGGGCACTGGTCTCACAGCGTTCAATCATATTTTTTCTGGAGAATTCCTTATCAAATAATAGGAGAAATTATGTGGCGCTGATGAAAATTGGGAAGCTTGCTTACTATGGAGCAGATCCATCCTAATGAAGCTGAAAGCAGGGTCTCTGTATCTTTTGAAGTAAGCCTTCAGGCTTAGGAATGATGAAGAGGGAAGTTTTTTTTCTCCCCCTGAAGGTTTTCCTGACCCTGTCAGATTAGCTAGACATGTTTTGCCTATCACATTGTCTTCGTCTATCTGGACTATTGTGGTATCTCACAGACGATGACTTGCCTAAGAGAGAGCTTATCACCTGGACAGGTGGTTCAGACCAGAAATCCAAAATGGCAGCCTTTCATTTCCCTCATTCAAACTCCAATGTCTATGAAGGCAGCTATTCTTGTAGCCGTGATGGGGTGGCAGTGAGCTTGCCCTCTTATAGCCAGTTTAATCGTTTTATTTAATTTTATCAAATAATGTCAACCCTTCTTCATTTGCTATTACCTTTGCTAGTGAAGCTGAGAATTATCAGGGTTAATTATTAATTTACTTTTTAATATTCTATTTTCTACAGTACTTTTCTAATAAAATTAAAAATGAAGAATAACGGTGATCCATGATACTGGAAAAGCATTATTTAGAAGCATAAGGGCTTCACATTTGACTGATTAAAAATCAATAACAGGCTTCCTAGTCGCGAAAAATGCAAGAGTTTTAATCTTAGGTTGCGGAAATACAGAATTCAGTGAAGATATGTATAAAGAATGAAATAATTAAATTTGCAACATTCTAT